>JAOTAY010023498.1:0-29968 GCA_025629805.1 Erythroxylum baracoense | reverse complement strand
TAATTCATTTTAAGATTAATATAAATACATATATGCATAATGTATATATTGTGTAAATATGAAAAATAAAATAAAAACTTTAAATACGTTAAGATTAATCATGATATTAACTAATTTCTTTTAATATGTGTAATAAAAATATAAAATTTTACAATTATTATTTAATAATAGATATAACATGAAAAGACAATAATATTTATACAACTATACAAGTAAAACAAATTAACAATAACTAAAGTACAACAACTACATCAATTAAGAGTTTTGTACATAAAAACATTAAAAGTTTGAAAATATTATATTATAAACTTAATAAACGAATTTTTTTGAAAAATCATATTAAAAAGAAATATAATAATTTATTAAATACGTAAAAATAATATTTGAAATAAATGCATTGTACTTAGATAGTAGCTTTTTTACATTTACATTATAATTAATTGTTATAATATAATTAGAAAATTAAAATTAAATTCTCTTATTTGTAGGGAATAATTATGACAACATTATCATTGCTACACATTTTTAATAAATATATATTGGTTCATATTTTGTATCTTTTATTTATATAAATATTTTTATATAATTTATAGGTAATTTCGTCTTACACTTTACTATAAATGATTATGCTATAATTTATAATTTATGAATTTTAAAAAATACAACTATAACTTTTTCAAATTCTCTTAAATAAATATGTAAAATTTTAAAAATATATTAAACGTCTGGGAAGATTGAGGCCCAATGAGCTGCTTGTGGCCCTGGCAAGCTACTTGGGCTGGGCCATAGGCTTGCCACGGATCGGCTAGTGTCGACTCGCCCACTGGCCACGAGCCGTTTTTGGCCTACCCTGGCCGGGCCACAGATCAGATCATTTCGGCCCGCCTAAACATTTTTTTGTCGACTTCCGAAGAAAACAAAAAGAATATTTCTTTTCTATTCATTAAATCGCGAGTTTCATAAATCTTTCATCATTAATTGCCTAGTTTTGATTATTAGTTGATAGAGAGTGGATTCGAATTATAAGACAGTATTGCTGGAAAATCAACATGAATGAAACTTCGACTATCTCAATGATAGAATAATTTAACGTATGAATTAAATAATAAAAGGGCTAAAAGGAAACATAATTTGGTATTCTTCAAAAACCTTTTTCCTAGTGATGTTGTCAAGTGTATATTATTTTTTTTAAGTTAAAGTTAAAATTAGATTAATCACATGTAAGATGCTTCAGAGAAGCCATCCCCAAATCATGTTACAAAGCAAAGGTAGCAAATCTCTCACAAGACTATAAGAAAGATAATAAGTAAATAAGCTAAATAAATGAGGGAACGAACTCTTGGTTTAGTAGGAAAGTTATTCCAATCTTGTACTACTTCAGGGATTCTAATTAGAGGGCCATAATCTGTCTAATTATCAAACAAGAGAAAAGCCTTACTTCCATTACCAATCTTGGAGAGATGGACTATAAATTGTTACCTTTAAGTGCACAACTATGAAACCATCTATTCCTTAAAGTCTCTTTGTCTTGTAATATGTTCCAAAGTATTTTCAGCATTAGCACTTTGTTGTTAGCTTTAATTGAAATTATCCCTAACCATCCTTCATCATTAGGCCTACATACTTTGGTCCATTTAACTTTTTCATAACACCCATTTGAGTTATATTTTCCCCAAAGGAATTCTCTTATCAACTTCTCCATAGATTTGATGCACCTTTAGTAAGGAACATATTGCAACTCGAATAAATATGAAAAGAGTTCAAAACTGATTTGATTAATTACAATTTTCCCCTAAAAAAGATCCTTATTTTTTAAGGAGCTAAGTCTTTTCTAAAATTTTTCAGCAAGGGATAACATTAATTAAATTAAATACTCCTTTTAGTAACTAGTAACCTCAACTATAAAAGAAAAGGTTGACTCCTTCTTATAGTAGTAATTCCAATAACTCTATATTCCATTTACTCTACATTAACAGTAAAAATAAAGTGACTCTTTTTGGTGTTTACAACTCGATCAAAAATATACTTAAACTTGTTCAAGGTTGACATTAGAATTTGTACAGATCTTGTGTGAGCATGACTAAACAACATTATGAAACTTGTTAGTGAGACTTTTTTGCACTTATTATGAAATTTGATGTTCTTTTCTTTTACATCATTATGGTTCAACATAAGTGTAAATAACACCATGCATAAAATGAAGAGATAGGGGGAGATAAGGTCCCTCTATCTAAGGCCTCGAGCACCTTTAAATAAAACAGAAGGAATCCCATTCATAAGGATAAAGAAAGATGTTATAGTTATGTATGCCTTAATCCATACAATGAATTTTCTAGAGAATTTCGTAATCTCTAGTAGATGAAGGACAAAATTCCATTCAATGTAATAAATATATTTATCAACTTTAATTGAAATATTAAATGGAGACTTTTTCCTTGAATAGCCTTTCAATAGTTCCAGGACAATAGAAATGTTATCGCCAATCTGTTTGCATTACATGAATGCATTATGTCTATCACTAAATAAAGAATCCAAGATTGTTTTTGTTTATATACAATGATTTTAGAAATCTCGTTATAGAGAAAGTTAGAGTAGGCTATAGGTCTAAATCCTAAAAAGTAGTAGATTAGCCAGCTTAGGAGATAAATATAAAAATATTTTATTACGATCCTTCTACAAAATACCAGTAGAGAAATATTTAAGCATAGCTCCTCTTACCATTGGACTAGCCTTTAACCAAACTTTTTGGAATAAAAAGTCATTTAGGCCTTAATGACCTAGAGCTTTCCTTGCATTTATATAAAAATAGTTTTTTCCATTTCAATTTCATCCATATGTTTAACTAAGCACGTGGCTTCTACATCTATGACCCTTTTTTTAATGAAGGAACTCAGAAATTGAATAGAAGAAAAGGTCACTTAAAAGTTCCCATAGAAGTTGCTAAAGTATCTATAAGTTTCCTTGATAAAATCTACCTGCTTGTCAATAATTCTACCATCTTTGGAAATGATAAAGCAAACAAAGATGGTATTCCTTTTAAGAATTACAAAATTGAAGAAAAATTTGGATCACCTGTCTCCATATTTGATATAATTCACTTTAGTCCTTTTCTCTAATAGACTAGAGTGGTTTTTTAATTGCCTACAAATAGTCTTTCAACATTTGCTTTTTAATACATAGGAGAGTTACGTGACCCAGATTATTAAAGAACAAAGCTTATGTAGAGACCTGAAGTAAATCACACGTTAATACAGAATTCACATACAATATACGAGATACACAAAAAGGGGGTTGAATTGTGTATTCTTTTCGTAAATACAAAATCTTTAATATATCTTGTTAAGAACTTCTCTAACTTGTTAAAAGAATACCACAAAAAGTTATACAAAATTAGTTACGAAGTTAAATCGCAAATAACTTCTATATACTTGTCTAACAACAAAATAGTATAAAGTGAAAGGTTAGAAGATAGACGCCGCAATTTTTATACTGGTTCACCCCAAACCATAGGCTACGTCTAGTTCTCAGAGTTCGTCTAAGTTTTCACTATACTTCGACAAATTTACAAGTATTCTTTCTTCCCTTTTAAAGCCTCTTCAGGTCTCTTACATAAAGTATTCTTTCTGCTATCTTAGCCTCTCCAGTTCTTATCCTTTTTTTCTCTCACTAGAAAGATATTGTGAGCTTTTTGTTACAGTAGAGTTTGCTCTCTATTATCTCACTTTTGACTACAGAATTTTTCTTTGTAAGTAAATACTTGAAAGCTCAAAGAATCAAAGGTTTTCGAAAGGTTGTTCAATCTTCGACTACGACTAGTATATATAGCCTAAGTCTCCAACTGCTTCTTGATTCTTAATAACTACTTCTTGATTCTTATAGAACCCGTTATTCAGTTGAGTTCTGTAACTAACTCCAACTAACTAACTGTTCGACGTACTAACGTATCTTCATCTTTGTATGTCTGTGTTTTCCTCTTCTTCTGTGTTTTCCACTTCTTTTGTATTTTTCGCTTCTTCTGTGTTTTCCGCTTCTTTTGTGTTTTCATTTCTTCTGTATTTTCTGCTTCTTCTGTGTTTTTCACTTCTTCTGTGTTTTCAGCTTCTTCTGTGTTTTCACTTCTTCTATGTTTTCTGCTTCTTCTGTGTTTTCATTTCTTCTGTGTTTTCTGCTTCTTCTGTGTTTTCCACTTCTTCTGCGTTTTCACTTCTTCTGTGTTTTCCGCTTCTTCTGTGTTTTCCACTTCTTCTGTATTTTCACTTCTTCTGTATTTTTCCGTTTCTTCTGTGTTTTAACTTCTTCTGTGTTTTCCGCTTCTTCTGTGTTTTCACTTCTTCTGTGTTTTGCGCTTCTTCCGAGTTTTCACTTCTTCTGAGTTTTCCACTTCTTCTTTGTTTTCTCACTTTTTCTGTATTTTCCACTTCTTTTGTGTTTTCTGCTTCTTTTGTGTTTTCCACATCTTCTGTGTTTTCTGCTTCTTCTGCTTCTTCTGTGTTTTCATTTCTTCTGCATTTTCCGCTTCTTCTCTGTTTTCTACTTCTTCTGTATTTTTCTGCACACTTAACACACTTATCAAAATATTTCATTTATTTCTAATATTATTATTATTTGATTGTCACCAAAATTAATAATCGTGAAGTCCTCTTGACTTAACACTATCTTATTCCCCTTGCAAACCCCTTTGAGCCTTTACCCCCTTTTTTTTTAAAGAAAACACCTCATTCTAAAACATCAAACTCCATTAGCCTTTCCTATTCATAAGTTTAATAAATTGTTAAGTTAGCTAGTTTTGGAACTTTTGTCTGTATTTTTTCTGAGACGAGTTTACCGATATTTCTAGTTATAGAACACATTGTATTTAGCTGCTATTATTATTCATTGTTTCCTTATTATTAAAAAGAAAAGAAAGAAAAAGAAAAGAATTAAGTATAGTAACAACAATAAGTGCTGAGAAGTTAGTTATTTACATGCAATTCTCAAAAATAAATTTTTTTGTCCCTTTGTATACTTAGTGCTTTATGACTACTTATGAAGAACCCCTCAAACCCCTTTTGACTCACCTTAACCTTAGCCCCATTACAACCTTAAATAAAGCCCTTTTGATCTATTTTAGCATGTAATCACTGCAGAAAAGAATTGGTGTATTTGCAAGCCTATGATAATGTGAGTTTTGAGCAAAACACCAACCTATAAACACTTGAGTGAAATGAGTGAATCCCGTTAGGAAAATCCATTATGAGTTTATTCTTATTTTTGAATGATAGTATCATAAGTTGAGCTTATTTATGTGCACTGATCAAAACTAGTCATGATGTGTGTTGTAGCTTGACATTCTATTGGCCAAAGTTTAAATGATTGCATGCGCTTGGTTTCTTTGAAAACGAATTAATAGAATTTGATGGTCGTGTTTAATTTGCCCGATGGCGAGCAAAAGATTAAGTGTGGGGGAGTTTGTTAATGTCTTTATTTTCTATCTTTTAGTGTGTTAATTTTCTTTGTTTTCGAGGTTTGAAGTTATACTTAATAGAAATTAATATTGTTTTATGTCAAGGTGTATTTTAGAACCAAATAGAAAGAACTGCAAACATTTTGGGACAAAAAGAGCTAAGCTAGGTGTTGAGCCTAACTAGACATGGCCTCGTGCAGTGAAACATATGTGACGGTCAACAACATAATTTTTAGAGATTTTTTTGGGGCTTTAGCCCTGCATTTGAAGGTTGCAGAGTAGAAAGGAGTGAGCATAGGTTTTTAAAGGAGAAGTGACACTGTTAATGGACCAACAATTAATTCACTAAATACAAAATAGTAGCACACAACATGTGGAAAGCAAGTAACGTGTGCATCTTTCATGAGAAGATGATCAATACGACAACGAATCATGAGCAAATGTTAGCAACATGGGAAGCACCAAAACACTAGCTTGTTGAAGATAAAAAGTAGACTTATAACTACACACCAAAACACGCAAACTATGCGTTTTTGTTTAAAACGCACAGCTAAGGGTTTTATGCACAAACAGTAAGGTGGCCACCAATGTTTATTTGTTACATCAACACAACTGTAGTGTAGAATAGAAGAGAGAGGGGTGGAGGCTCAAGAAAAAAAAAAAGAGAAGAACACGTCCATACAGAAGAACAACGCCCAACAGAAGAAGAGAAAAATTAAGGAACAAGGACGACGACTAGACAGGAAATAAGGAAGAAAATGAAGAACGTCCCAAACATGGATAATCCAAAATAGTTAGGAAAAATTATGATTTTGGGTAACTAAACTCTTATTTCTTGGTTTACGGAATCCTAGTTATTGAACTTTGAATGTTGTGAGATTTTCATTCTTTATTTGAATTGATTTATTAGTCAAGTATTAATTATTTTTCTGGGTTATTATTTGATTGTTTGATTTTGCAACTAGGTGCGCAACTAGTTTGTGATTTTATGCAATCAATTGCTAGATTAAATAGGTTGATGTTCAATTCGTTTAATGAAAAGTAGCGATTAGGATTTTTGTCTACTACGTTAGGGATATGATTATAGGAAAAATAGTTGTCTAGACTAAATATAAATCGTATTTATGTTGTGTAGTTCATCGATTTTCTTGATTTGTAAAACTATTAATTAATTAAATCTAAGATCATATCTAGGTTATTGATTAATAAGGGTTAATTTGAATACATATTTCGATTAACTAAACATAAAAGAAAATAGTTCTAATAGTTTAACACAACCTATGCCTAATCCCTTCATATCTCCATTAGCTATAGATCCATCACTTCCTTCAAATGATCTTTCTCATTTTACTCACTTATCAAAACCTCCTTTAACTTAACTTTCTCCTCATCGTACCAATCAAGTAAGTCAAATTCCTATTTTATATGAACCTCACACTGATCTTGAGGAAGAATCAGACAATTTATGGTATAATGTAATGTTAGAAGAATTACAGGTATTTACTAGCTCTAATATTTAGGACATGGTTGACTTACATTCAGATAAGTCTCATTGTAGTTACTCTTCACAAACATTGTCTACTATTATAAGTAGATGTCCATAATGTCTTCCTTAATGGTGATCTTATAGAAAAAGTAGATATTAATAGCTACCTGATTATGATAATCCACTTAACAAAGTTTTCCATCTTCAAAAAGTCTTGTATGGATTAACAAGCACCTTGAGCTGATTTCCCAAATTCATGTCCACTATTTGTCTCCTTAACTTTCAATCTAGCTCCTATGATTAATACCTTCTTCATTCACAAAAATGACTTAACGATAATGGAGATAATGCCTAGGGTATTTTCACTCTAAAATTATTTCTCCATTGACAGTTTGAGATGAAGGACCTAAGTGATCTAAGTTACTTTTTAGTTTTAAAAGTTTCATTTGATGAATTTGGATAATATCTATCACAAATTGGTAAGATATGTATATCTTTCAATTCTTTCAATTATTCTTAATCGACCTTTCATAGCAATCCATAAAGTAAAAGCAGCTCAAGGTAAAAGGTAACTAGACCATATAACTTTATCCCAAGACAACTTAGGAAGATGCTTGAACAACCATTTATTATAAGAAGAACTCGAGAACTTACCATCAGGTGAGTGCTTCCATATGTATTTGTCAATTTCAGCATTGCAGTAAGTTCCACATATTTCATTAGCAAGTGAAATAGTAAGTGAAGAATTCTGAAATTTTTCTTTATTAAGAATAGTTGTAGCTACTGAAACATTCAAAGGAATTAAAGTCCTTAGGAAGTTCGCATATTTAGTTGTCATTCTAAAAGCTAGCAATTTTTCCATTTCCAATAAGACTAATAAAATTAGTCTTATACTTCTTTCTCATCTTTAGGATGGCCTTGAGAGTATTAGGGGGTAATGGAATAATCTACAGCCCAGCTACACCTATTCGTAATGAAATAGACATGGATTTATTTACACTATAGAGATTGCTTATAGTCTTTAGAGTCTTTTAGTAGTATGATTGTGTTCAAGGTTTTAATGGAGCAAATTACCAGCCCGTTTTAATTCTGTGGTGTACTTAATTCTCTCCATTTCACTATAGCTTTATAGTTCCTCTCATTGCGGCCAGTCTATAGGAAACTGTTAAACATACTATCAATGATTTTAGTATTGCACTAGAATTAATAAGTTAGACTCTACCAGCTCTTGATAGGTTCTTGGAATTCTAAGATGAAATTCTGGTTTGGATTCTATCAAGTAGCTCAATGTAGTCCCTTACTTTTATTTTATGTAAAGAGACATGAATGCCTAGGTATGTCATTGGAAACTCTTGAAGTTGAAACCCAGTTAAGGTTGGAATCACATATTGAAGATCTGAAGCATTCTTGGATAAGAATACATTACTTTTGGAGTATTTGACTTACAACTCTGAGACATTTTGAAAGATCTTTAACATTTTCATCAAAATATAGATAGAGTTTGCATCAGCCTTAGAGAGTAATATTAGATCATCTGCAAAACAAAGATTGGTTAGTTTAAATTTGCCATATGCTGAGAGATATTTGAAGTGCTTTACCCTTGTATCAACACTTTCAATGGTCTTATGGAGAGTTTGCATCACTAAGGGAAAGATATATGGAGATAAAAGACATCCTTACCTTATTCCTTTGCAAATTTGGAAGAAATTGGAAGGTTGCCCATTCACAAAAATGCTGTGTGAGGAACTCATCAAGCATTGTTAAATCCAATGTATGAAAATTCCCAAAAATCCCAAAGCTTATACGAGATTTATGATGAAACACTAATCAACATTGTCATAAGCTTTCCTAAGGTCTATCTTGATATAATAATTGGGTCTACTTTTCCTCTTTGAGTAATTAGCAATAAGTTCTTAAAGCATCAAGATATTGTTACCAATTACTCTATTAGGTATATAAGCACCTTGATTATAGCTAATATTCTCATGAAGAACGCCTTTAAGCTTTTGAGCTAGAATTTTGGAGATGATCTTGTAAAATGAATTACAATAAGCAATTGGTTTATAATTAAAGAAATTGTTTAGCTCACCATTCTTTGGAAATAGAGTTATAAAGGTTCTATTGATCGCTTTGAGTAGGGTACCACTTATTAAGGAATTTCATCACAGCTTCAGAAACCAAGTTACCTGTAAGAGACTAGGTTTCCTTGAAAATTTTGAAATTGAAGGCATCTAGTCTAGGACCGTTATGAGGATGTAGAGATGTTAATGTATCTTTGGTTTCCTACATAGAAACAAGTTTAGCCAGATAACTGGCATCTTCTGGTGGGATAGAATCTACAAAATCAGCTCAAGGAATTGTTTGGATGACTATGCTTCAGAAGGTTTCCTCATAAGCTCACTAAAGTAGTCATAAGATCCTTGTATTAGCAGTGATTGAGAATCAAGGACCCTATTATTATATTTGATAGAGGCGAGTCTATTTTTGACTTTTCTTAAGACTATTACCTTATGGAATACTGAAGTGTTCCTATCTCTATGTTTCATCCATTCCTCTCTTGCTCTTTATTTACACAAAGAATAATCAAAAGCTGATGCTTGAGAGTAATGGTGCAATGCTTTCCATTCTCTTGCAATAATTTTCTGATTTACAGGATTACGGTATTGGAGTTGTATGGATTCTAACTCCCTTCTTGTAGTATTTACAAGGTGGTGCGTATTACCAATATTCATGTTGAATAGTGATTTCATCTCTTGCTTAATTAGTTATAATTTCTTGGAATAAGTGAATTGCATAGAACCTGAGATGTTTGCTTTTAATGTATTCCATAAGCTCTCTTCAAAACAAGCCAGCCCTATGTTTAAATCATTGAATATAAACAAATGAATATCTCCATTTGTAGTTAAATAGGGGAGACTGGAAGTATGATCTGATGATAAATTAACATTAAACTTTGAAAAACTGTTGGGGAACATATTTAACCATCTTAGATTTACTATACATTTGTCAAACTTCTTCTTTATCAAGTTAATGCCAGATTGTTTGCTGGTCCAAGTATAAAAGTAGCCTCTTTTCAAATGACAATGCATTGAGCTTCTTCTAAACAATTTCCAAGTTCCCTATATGGATAATATACTGCCCTTGAACCTTTAGTTTCCTTAGCTTTTAATATCGAATTAAAGTCTCCTAAAATCATCCACAAGGTGGTATTAGAGCTGACAATTTATTTTGATGTGGTTCCAAAGAAAATTTCTTTGATAAGCACTGTTATGTGCATAGATAAAGGAGATGTAAGCCCTTTGATTGAGTTATCGTAGGGAGAATCTAAATGTACCATTTGGTCTATTATGCAAGAAAAGGTGACAGTTACTGCATTGTAATCATAGAGTAAAAAGATTTTGCAATTTGTATGATTGGAAAGATTAGAAATACATTGCCATCTAGCTAGAAGATAATTCAACAACTTGTAATCCTCCCTCTTTATTCTTGTTTCAAAATACCAGCCATAATGACTTTGTTTTATAAGATCATATCTTTGATCACTAGCTGTTTTTTAGGGGTGTTAACTCTCTAATGTTCTCTGCATTGGGTGTTGACGAAGGTCATACCTTCATGCTTTCTAGTGTAGGTGTGCAAAAAGAGCTGGTGTAGTATAGGCTTCTTGCCTATAGACTTTTCCTGTATCAAAATAAATTGTTATAAGTGAACTATAATCTACAAAAATTTCAGTAGAATTTTCTCTATTTTTATGATATTTACCCCCCGTTGAACAAAAAAATTTACTTAGCAACACAACCATTAAAGGCACCAGATGTTTATAACATTATGATTCTCTATAATACACATATAATTTCATTCTAAATTTCATACATCAAATTACATTGAAATCAAATTTCATACATCAAAGTACAAAAATTAGAATATATGTGTAACGTTTAGATAGTTACAAGTTTCTCTGCATGCTCCTGGTAGGTTATAGATCCTTCAGTATGTACGGGTAGATTCTCTCCATCCGGTGGTCCATGTCTTTTTGCAGAATTGCGCTTTGAAATGGACATTGCCTCAGGTGATGTCCAATATTGCTGCCAATGACTCCAAATTTCTTCAGAGATATAAGGAGGTTGTACACCATTCTTGTGTATGAAATGAAGGAAGTCTCTATAACGTGTATGAGCTTGCCTCTCTCATACATTATAAATTACATCATTAAATTTTGAATCCCAAAAAATTCTTTCTGAAAAATAAGAAAAACATACTATAAGTACTTATAAAATATAATATTTATATAATTAATGTATAAAATTAGATCAAACAAAAAATTCAAAAGAATATTTTTTTGTACCTCAAACTTGTGATAATAAAAATCTTTATCGCCTAAGAGATATTATTCCATGCATAACCCTTAAGATCTATCTTCTTATTGAACTTGAATGAGATATTTATGGAGCACGTTCTAGACAGAACTAACCTAATATATAACCTATTTTAGATCATTTTCAAATTTTCTAACCTATAACTTTAGTATGAACATATGGTGTTATTATGTATTACGAAATTTTTAGAGTTTCACTAACAAATTGTTGACAATTGTGATGTAAATTCTTCCATCAACTCCTTTAGTTCCATGCTAGAGGTTGCTTCCTTCATCTGCAACGTTTATTCCTGATATCTCTTTCAGTATAGGGGTGGTGGATGGTGTAGTAGGGCTGCTAGATGATGTAACAGTAGGTATAGAAGGTGACTGTATAGGGATTGCAGGTTGGGAAGGTGGTGCATCATCTAGATATGTAGTAGCTAGAGGTACAACACCTGAGTCTGTACCATCTGCAAAATGTGACGCTTCACCTGGATATGCACTGGCTTCTCCAAATTATGGTAACCTGAACTTTGACTGCATCATTCCCTGTTTTCTCATTTGTTGCATATTTTAAACCTAAAATATGTATTTTATTGAATATTTCAATAATAGAAAAATATAAATTAAATATATAACAATATATTGTTGATGTAATAATAGATTTATTCATATAATATTCAATTACAAACACAAATTAATTGCTATCATCACTTGATTCTAAATCAAAATCTTCATCATCTCTAATATCTGAAGAATTAGAATCAAACTCAAGCTCCTATTAAAAACTCGTTTTCTCCTCATCCTCTCCAAATGAAATTCCAACATATTCATTATTTGGATTGTTCAAAGGTTCATTGTCGTCATATGTTATACATGCATTTATTTCATGAACATCTTCCTGAAACGCTTCACTTTCAATTATCTTATTTTCTCCTTTTCCATGTAATTAAAAAACACCTCTAGGTTTTACTTTACAAATGGCCAACCAATCTGACTTATCTCGTCGTAAGGTAGGAAAAGGGAAATAATACACCTGGATCGCTTGTTGGTTGATTTCAACTAGATTATATCAATTGTACACTTTTGTTCTAACATTAGGAGTTGGATCAAACCAGTCGCACTTAAATATCATACTTTGTTTTATTAGCAATGCAAGGTGCTCAATTTTAAGTATCTCAATAATTTTACTATAGTAATCCATCAATTCTCTCTGTATGCAAACCCCACTATTTACTGTTGCCATGCTATGACCATGATATTCTGTATAAAATTTATATCCATTAACAAAATACACCAAATACGATTTGACAGTTCATAAAGGTCCTTTCGCGTGATCACATATGAACTTATTCTCTATTGGATTTTCTGAGGCCTACACCAAAAAAAATCAAATAGTATAATGTCATTTAAACACTTTGTTTTAATAATTCAACCATTTCACTTATTGCAAGTGAAAACTTACATATTTCTTGAACCATCGAGGAAAGTGTCTTCCAACTTCTTTATTGATATCATCCTGTGTTGTTTTGGGCATTAGCTCGCGTAACCATTCCTTTTATAATTTAAAAGCATTATTATGCATTTTAGTTGTGAATAACACTAACTTCAAAAACCCAAATCAATTTCAAAATCAACTTAAACTTATTACACAAAAGGTTGAACCTCTTGAAAATGCAATAAAATGCAACCATGCGCAGCCTTTATTTCTTCTCTTATTAACATTCTTCTTGTTGAGTGTCTATATGTTCGTCCTAGACACGTGAAAAATGGATAAGTTACCATCAACATCACCCATTTCTCCCCCATCATCATTAATTTTTCTTTCTCTTATATGCACATGTAGCATAAAATAATGTGATAAACACGTACTTGCTTCCTTCACTAAATAAGCATCACAAATCGAACCTTCAACTCTAGCCTTGTTTTTGACATTTTTCTTTAAGTGATGCAAATACCTCATTACAAATAGGGTTATTACAATTATATAATTAAAACATGCTGTAAGTTTTATTTAAATATTAACTATAATTTTATCTCTCAAACAGATACATCCATCGATATTGAACTGGACCATTAAGTTTACCCTCGTGTGCTGTGCTAAATGTACGAGAAGATCCTCCATACAGTCAAAAAATCTTGGAGGGAAAATCCGTTCCAATTTGCACAAGATAGTTGGAATTTAACTTTCTAGTTTTTCCATTTCAGCCAACTTTAATTCAGATGATGTTAAGCTCTTGAAAAACAAACTTATATCTATTATAGCTTCCCAAAACTTATTCGGTTGCAACCCCTGTAATTAGAATTAGCCTTTGCATAAACACATGACAGTCATGACTTTTTATCCTAAATAATTTGTGCTTCCTCATGTCCACACACCTTGCCAAGTTCGAAACATAACCATCGAGAAACTTCAGACTTTTCAACCATTCACACATTTTTTCCTTTTATTTTTTGTCTAAAGTGTAACATGCTTTTGGATATTTATCTAACTCATTCCGTCTATAAAAAAGTTTCAAACTAGCTCGTGATTTTACTCCTTTGTCCTCCCTTCAATGTTTATTATGATGTTGAACAAAATGTCAAAAATATTTTTTCAATATGCATCACATCTAGATTATGATGTATCAAATTAGTTTTCCAATATAGTAAATCCTAAAAGATACTTCGTTTTCTCCAACCAAAGTTTTTACCAATGTTTCAGCTTTAAGTTCTGTAACTTTAAGTAACCCTAATTCATCAATCTCCTGGAATATTTCTTCACCAGCTTTATGAGGGAGAGGAGGTGTATGAACTATTCTATTCTTAATGAAATTTTGTTTACTGTATCTAAATAGATGATATGGAGGGAGAAATTTCTTATGGTTGTCAAACTAAGATGTTTTGGCCCTATTAGGAAGATAAAATACATCAGAATCATTGTCACAGTAAGGACAACCCAATTTCCCTGCTGTGCTCCATCCAGACAACATAGCATACATAGGGAAATCACTAATAGTCCATATCAAAGCTACTCTCAACAAAAAATTTGTTTAAGAGACGTATCATATGTCTCCACACCAAATTCCCAAAGATGATGCAATTCAGCTACCAATGGTTATAAGAATACATCAATTTTATGCTTTGGATTCATAGGTCCTAGCACAATCACCTTTAAGAACATATATGTCTCATTCATATAAATCCATGGAGGCAAATTATAAGGAGTAATTAAGATTGGCTATGATGAATATTATTGATTGGATTAACTACAAGGTTAGAATCCATCTATCGACAATCCCAAACTAACATTTTGACTTTTAGCTGTAAACTCAGAGTGGGTGTTATTGAAATGTTTCCATGCAAGTGCATCCGATGGGTGGCTCATTATTCCATCTTCCTATTCATGTTCATTATTCCATCTCATGTGAGAAGTAGTAAAATTAGAGGCATATAGTCTTTGAAGTCTCGAAGTTAGCCAAAAATAATACATCCGCTTCCAGGGTACTAATTTCTGTTTCATATAACATTTTATAAGTTTGAGCCTAGATTGACCAAAAAATTCACACTTTTGTAATTCCACATCATCTCCCCAAAACAATATATATCTGAAGTTACAATAATCAATTTTTTCAACTGGTAAACCAAGAACCCTAATAAGTTTCTTCATATTGTAGAAATTATCAACCATTGTATGATCAAGAGGCAATAATTCATTATACCAAGCAAGAATTTTATCCAAAATTTGATCAAAAATATGTCTTTCAAACTTTATGTTCAATATTCAAGCAATTGAAGACAACAGAGTCATGGTCTCACAATTTTGCCATAATTCTTGGTCAGCTAATTTTAGTAAGTCAAAAAAAAAATTTTCATGTGGGTTTGGTTCTTCTTCAACATTTTCTATATTTCCCTGAAACATATAACTGGTTGTATCATAAACCATTTGGTATAACCAATTCCACCTTAGTGATTGGAAGATCACCACATTCTAAGTCACAAAAACCTTACAACTTTATAGAAGAAACCATTTAGGAAAGATAAGATTAAATATTGACCAACGACCTATGTGAGTATCAGTCAAATAAAACAATTTGCGAATCAATATCCTATAAGAAGTGACATTAAGAAGTAAAAAAAAGCACCTACATATTATTTTTTTAACTTTATATTAAAATAAAAAGAGTGAAAATTGGTTTACAATAAAAAAAATCAGTTTCCTCAAAAAGATCTATAGCCTAATTTTTGCTTACATATATTAATTCCAAGATTAAATTGAGCAATCACATTGAAGGTCAAGTCTTTATGTTTGAATTAATCACCTACAAGTTCATTTCCAAAGTTTTATTTTAAACAAGCACTATGGTACGCGAAGTAAATCACTTGTTATTATAGAAATCACATAATATGTAAGAACATACAAGAAGGGGAGTTGAATTGTGATAAATCGTCTAAGATTGAAATCTTTAAAAAACTTCTTGATTTTCTGGAAAGATTTATAAAATTTATAAAACAACGCACTTAATTCATTTGAGTAATGTAACATCAGAAATAGTATCTATTCTTCTAACAACATGAAATTAAAGAGATAAGGGTTAGAGAATATGACACTACGATTTATAATGGTTCACCCTTAACCTTAGGGTTACGTCCAGTGCTCAGAGTATATCTGAGATTTCACTATTTGTTTCAACTTTTACAAGTATTATTTCACACTTCCAGAACCTCTTCAGGTCTCTTTCATAAATTATTCTTTATCTACTATCTTAGCCTCTTCATGCTATAGCCTTCCCTTTCACTGAAAAGATTTTGAGTTTACTAAACTCACGTTACAGGTCAACTTGATCTCTCTTCTTTCTTCTTTTCACTCAAGCTATTTTTTACATTATCGTAAGTAAAGAATTGAGAGCTGAAGGTTCAGAGTTGTAAGGTTGTGTCTTGTGTGTATTGTATATGTTTGTTTATGACTATAAGTGATATTTATAGTCTAAATCTCCAACGGTCTTCTTGAAAACTGCTTGTAGAATATTAAGAGATCAATTGTTAGTTAAGTCCTGTAACCAACTCCAACTAACTAACTAACTGATGTTGTAAGTTGTTCTTCAGTTATAAAGCCTTGATTTGTTTTGTATAATTCGTCTTATGTCTTAGCTTCGTCTGATGTCTTCACTTCATCTGATGACTTCGCTTCTTCTGATGACTTCGCTTCGTCTGATGACTTCACTTTGTCTGATGACGTTGCTTGAATGTCATCTTGACTTAAGGGTTTGTGCCTCTTATATTTATCTGCACACTTAACAAACTCATCAAAATAGTTCACACACTCTTCTACTATTATTATTATTTGACTTTCATCAAAATCAATAGAAGGATTGAAGTCTCCTTGATTTAACAATCTCTCCCTTTTTGATGATAACAAATAATCAAAATATTAGAAGATAAATGAGAGGATATTCAGACGAATAATTTTCAGACAAAATTTATTTATTTAGATGAATAATGCAAGATATACAATGCATAAAAAATAAGCTAAAATAAAATCTCCTCCTTCTCCTTTACTTTCTACTATTCTCCCCCTATTTGTTATTAATAAAAAAGAATCATTTCAGATGCTTCAATATCTCAGAGAACATATGTTTGATATTAGTGAGGATCATCTTAAGGTTTTCTTCTATAGTCACACGTAAAAGTGCTGCTTCCTCATGAAGATCACTTACTGAGTCATTTAGTTCATCAACCTTGGTATCAATTTCTTGAATATGTTTAACTAAGGATTCATGTTCTTCCTTCTACTTTTGACTAGCTTCAGTCCTTGTGATGAAATTCTTCAGGCACGCCGAATTATCAATAGAGTCTTATAGCTTTTCACTTTGTGGATGAATACTCAGAGATAGATCTGATTGAATAATCTAATTCGATAATTTCAATGGAGGGTAATTGAAAACATTTTATTTGTGGGGGAATGTCAAGATCATTAGGGTAGGGTAGTTTTAAAATGGGTTTTTCTAGAAGGTGTAGGATATCTTTGATAGAAGAAATGAAACATATTAGTTTAAAGTGAACAAGTAAGTGCACAAAGGTTTCTAAATAGAAATTGATACCTTCAGTTGTAATCTTTTTGTATCTTCCTTCCGATATTTTCCCAACTATCTTGAAACTTTCATCTATGGTTGATGTCCCAAAGTTACTTCCTGATGGTCTTGAAATATGATGAGAAATATAGATGCCTATAGGTTGAGTTATACGATATGCATCATTTATATTCTTTATTGACACTCGAATTTCTTCTTCCATGAGATCATCTTGTTGCTTCTCAGGGAATTTCTTCTTCTTGCCTTTATCTTTGTTGTCTACTAGTGTTGGACGTCTAGGTTGTACATCTGGTATAATCTTTATCGTTGTTCTGCTTATCACTGGATAGGTTGTGCAAGGATTTTTAGTCATCTTCAATAGATATGGTTCTGCCTTTTCATCTCGCAGAATACTATACAATCTTTTGTCTTCTGGGCTAAGAAGATGTATTGTCTGATCGTTTATAGTTACAAGTTCAACTTAAACCTTAGCTTTCCTTTTAGGAGATTCTCTAACGATAATCGAACCTTTGTTTCGATCAGGTATTGATTGTTCTGTAGTCTTCATCTTCAAATCTTCTTTCTTTATTTGTTGAGGAAGGTTGTAGATTGGTTGCTACTTTTCAACCTTTCTTTTCTGAATTATCTTTGTTTTCTTTTGTTCTTCTGCCAACTTGGAAGAGAATTGTTGAGACATCTTCTGCTCAAATACTAACTTCCTTTTTATCTCTGTCTCTCCAAACGGTTGTTCTAATTGAGTCTGAGGGATAGAGACAATTCCTTTACCAGGCTGTTGTTGTTGTTCTGTTACACTTTTAGAAACTTAACCAAGAGTCAGAATTTTTTGCTTCTTCTGCAATCTTGGTGACCTTTTAGACACATCAGGTCTTTCTAATTAAAGTGTCTTAGCTTTCTCTTTAAAGGCATTTTGTGAGTTGGTTGGAACCTTTACACTTTCCTTCCTTTCAGGAATCTTTCTAGCTTGAATTGACTTATAATATGATTGTTCAACTTTTGTCAGCTCAGATGAGATTCTTCTGGTCGATTGAGGTTTTTCTTGTATACTAGATGAAGCATCTTTTTTTCTGCTTCTTCTAATTGAAAGCTCCCCCTTAGATTGTGCTTTCGATATGACATCTTTATCCAATTCAGCTTCAGTCTTAATCCCCATTCTGCGAATAGTAGAGGTATTGATAACACTCTTAATATTCAGCTTTACTCTGTTTCCTCTATCAAGTAGGATTCCAGATTCTTTGAATAATCTCGTCAATAGCATACCATAAGGTAATAAAACCACTCTTCAGATGATACTCCTCCTGAGTGCTTATCATGTAAGTCAGAATCGAGAACGGAAGATTAATAAGTTTATGTGTGAGTAGATAAAATAGACATTGTTCATCACTCGTCGTCACAAAATCCTTCGATCCTATTCTTGGTAAAATACAGTGAATAATAATTGAATAAAGAACCCTAGCCTTCGGAATTAGGTTTAAAGACTTCTTGACTCCTAGATAACTCAATCCATATAGTTGTTGATTGATGTTATCTTCATTTAAATGACTTTGAGCAATCCAGTTTGTATTATTGAACAGATTTGCTCCTTCATTTGGACATTCAGTAACCCTCACAACAGAATCTTGTGACACAATCACCGACAATCTGTCTACCACGGATACTAAGGTGTTATCTACCACCTTTGCATTTTTCCAGAACTCATATACTTTATTTGGATACACCAGTTCTCGTATATTAAAGAAAATTTCCCATCCAGCTGCTTTAATCTCAGGTTTGATATCCATTCGATCTTCCTTGAGAGCAGTGAAATCAACAAGTCTCCCACAGGCAAGAGATTTTGACATTCTTGTAATCTGCAATGTATAAACACTAAACACAAAAATTTATTTCGCTTAAAGAAGCGAGGTTAGTATATAGAAACAATTGAGAAAGATAAGAATGACAAAGATTTGATGTAAAGAATAGAGGATTGAATCGCCTTTGTTTAGAGCACTTTGAAGCAAGTCAGTGAAGTAGAAAATTCTAAACTGTAGAGTGTTGAGATTTTGAGAGATATCTTTTTATAACTCCTACATAGAGTTGTCGTTAATAACGTCTGTGACTGATTCACAGATACTCATTAATTGATACTACTGAGTACAAATTTCTGTTACTATTCCTTACGATGTTTTTGCTTCAATGCGACGTATCATCTGGGTTATGGAGTTTCAGAAGAATGATCATTTAACATAACCATGTTCAAACTTCGTTTTATCTCCTTGAATTTGTCTTCACTTAAAGGGTTGGTGAAGATATCTGCCCATTGTTGATTCGTCTCAACAAATTGTAGATTGATGATCCCTCTCTATACATAGTCTTTTATAAAATGATGTCTAACTTCAATATGCTTTCCCTTTGAGTGTTGTATTAGATTCTTTGAGAGATTGATAACACTTGTGTTGTCACAGAAGATTGGAATTTGATCTTCTTGGATAGAATAGTCTTCTAATTTACTTTATCCATAATATTTGTGAACAACAGCTTACAGCTGATATGTATTCAGCTTCTACAGTAGATAGAGCAATTGAACTTTATCTCTTGCTTGACTAAAAAATTATATTATGACTAAGAAAATGATAACCTCCATTTGTACTCTTTCTATCAATCCTATCTCCAACATAATTAGCATCACAGTAGTCAATTAACTTGAAATCTTTACCTTTCTCATACATTAGGCAAAGATCAGTAGAACCTACCAAGCATCTCAATATTCTTTTAACAACAATATAATGAGATTCTCTATGATCTGCTTGAAATCTTGCACACAAACAAACACTAAACATTATATCAGGTCTACTTATAGTTAGGTAAAGTAAAGAACCAATAATTTCTCTAAAAAGAGTTTTATCAATCTTCTTACCAGCTTCATCTTTAGATAAGACGATTGAGGGATGCATAGGAGTTGACATTGGTTTAATAGTTTCCATTTTATATTTGACTAATAGTTCTTTGATATACTTTTATTGATGAATAAAGATCTTTTTTCATTCTGTCTAATATGCAAACCAAGAAAGAACTTTAATTCTCCCATCATACTTATTTCAAATTCACTTTTTATAACAGTCTCAAAATTTAAACATAACTTCTTAGAAGTTGCACCAAAAATGATATCATCCACATATATTTGCAGAATAATAAAATCATGTTTAATACATTTTCGAAATAAAGTTTTATTAACTTATCCTCTAATAAAATCATTCTCATTAAAAAAAGAAATAAGATGATCATACCAAGCACGAGGTGCTTGTTTCAATCCATACAAAGCTTTATGAAGTTTATACTCATAATCTGGTTGGGTTGTTTTACATAAACTTCTTCATCTATAAAACCATTCAAAAAAGCACTTTCTATATCCATTTGAAACAGTTTTATATCATGAAAAACAGTATATTCAAGTAAGATCCTAATAGCTTCTAATCTAGCTATAGGAGCATATGTTTCATTTTAGTCTATTCCTTCTTGTTGATTATAGCCTTGGGCTACTAATCTAGCTTTGTTACGGGATACCTTTCCTGATTCGTCTAGTTTATTCTTGAATACCCATCTAGTTCCTATGATAGATTTATTGGATGGTTTAGGGACTAGAGACTAGACTTTGTTCCTAGTAAATTGATTTAACTCCTCTTGTATAGCTAAAATCCAAGCTTCACTAATTTTCTTAGGTTCTAATTTAGAAACAAAATCTACATTGGCCTCTCTCCTAAACTTAGATCTAGTTCTCACTCCTTCTAATGTTTCTCCTATAATCAGTTTTTTTGGGTGAGAAGATTTGTATCTCCTGTCTTTTCTTAAACTAATATTCTCAGAGATATTTACTACTTTATCAGATGGATTGTTTGATGTAGAATCGTTTAGATTACTAACTAAGGGAGCAGATAGAGTTTCATCATCAAAATCGTCTCTCTTATCTAGATGAGAATCATCATCAAACTTTACGTGCATAGATTCTTCAACAGATTTAGAAACAAGATTATAAACTCTATAAGCTTTAGATCTAATAGAATAACCCAGAAAAATTCCTGAATTGATCTTAGAATCGAATTTATCCAAATTTTCATTTGTATTCAAGATAGTGCATTTGTAACCAAAAGGATGAAAGTAAGAAATATTTCGTTTTCTTCCCTTCCATAACTCATATGGAGTTTTGTTTAAAATAGGTCACAGAAATACTCTATTTTGAATATAACAAGCTATATTTACAGCTTCTGCTCAGAAGTACCTAGGAAGATTCATTTTATATAGCATAGTCCTTGCTATTTAATGGATCGTCCTATTCTTTCTTCAACTCCATTTTGTTGAGGAGTTTTAGGAGCAGAGAAATTATAGAAAATTCCATTCTCTTCACAAAACATTTTGAATTTTTCATTTTCAAATTCTCTACCATGATCACTCCTAATTCTAGCAATAGAAATTTCTTTTTCATTTTGTAACTTTTTGGATAAAACTTTAAAGCATTTAAGAGATTCATCTTTATGTGATAAAAACAATATCCAACAAAATCTAGTAAAGTCATCAACAATTACGAGACATACTTCTTTCCACTAAGACTTGTTTTTTTGGTTGGACCAAACAAATCTATATGTAACAGCTCTAGAGGTCTAGACGAAGTTACAATGTTCTTAGACAAAAAAGATGTTTTAACTTGTTTTCCTTTTTGACAACTTTCACCAAAAAAATCTTTGTTAAAACTTATTTTTGGTAAGTCTCTTACCAAATCAAGTCTAACTAATTTGGAAATATGTTTAAAGCTAACATGACCTAGCTTTTTGTGCCAAATCAGTTTCTCATCATCTTTTGATATAAAACATGAAATATTTTGACTTTTCAAATTGTCTAAGTTGATTTTATAGAGATTATTTCATCTCTTGGCAGAAAAGAATATGTAACCGTCCTTGTTTTTGACTATACAAGAATTTTGATTAAAGGATACTTCAAAACCAGAATCACATAATTGACTTCTACTGATTAGATTATGCTTTATACCATCAACTAGTAGAACATTATCAATAGACGAAAGAGAATCTTTACCAATTTTGTCGATCCCAATTATTTTGCCCAGCTTGTTGTCTCCAAAAGTTACTGATCCTCCTTGCTTATGTTGGAGGTCTAGGAACATAAACCTTATACCTGTCATGTGTTGCTAGCAGCCATTGTCCAAATACCATTGGTGGTGGTTTCTTCTTCCAAGTAAGGAGATCTGTAGCATAAATTATATCTGTTTTGAGGTACTCATATTTTCTTGGGTCTTTTGGGGTTAGTCTTTTCTTTGAATAATAAGAATATTATTTCTTTTTCTTAGAAACAAAATTCCTATCATGAACATACTTCTTATTATTAAAGCCTAAACTGCTTTTATCATTTGGATGTCTATAACTTCCAATCAAGTCATTCATCCTTTTTGTACTTTCTGTAAATTTTGATAAATCTATTAAAAGACTATTAATCCTTTGTTTTAACTGATTAATTTCCTCAGATCTATCTACGATTACTTTTTTTTATATCGTCTACTTGTTTCTTGAGGCAGACATTTTCTTCTTCTAAAAGTTTTGTATTCTTTATATTTTCAACAAATTTCTTTTTGAATAACCTATATTGTTTTAAAATAACATGTGAATCTTCTAACAATTCTAAATAGGCATCCTGAGGATCATCAAAGTTAGAAATTACCTCATCATTGCTTTCCCCTTCAGCTACCAAGCATATATTTTCTTGTTCTGATGTTTCTGAGTCGGATTTAGATTCAGACGAATCCAGATCTTCCCATGTTGCCATCATGCTCTTTTTGTTTTCTTGACTTTTCTTTTGTTTTCTTTTGAGCAATGGACATTCAGACTTATAATGTCCTGGTTTATTACACTTATAGCAGATCATAGAACTTTTCTCATTCTTCGAATCGTCTTTGCTATTCTTTTTGAAAGAGAATTCTTTATTTCCCCTTGATTTCTTTTTCCACATCCTTCTAATCTTTCTTGAAATGAAGGATAGTTCATCTTCATCTTCACTTGATTTCTTCAATTTTCAATCTTCTGATTCTTCTAATTCTTCTAACCAGCCTTCAATTTAATAAATTTATCCTTTATTGGTTTATCTTTAGCATCAAGCTCTACTTCATGGATTTTCAGCGAACCAAGCAATTTGTCATCTAGCATCAGCTTGCTTAAATCCTTGACCTCTTGTATTGTTGTTACTTTGGGTCTCCATCTTTTTGGAAGACTTCTGATAATCTTTTTGACATGATCTTGACTGTTGTAGATTATCCCCAGAGCTTTGAATCCATTAATAATTGTTTGGAATCATCCAAACATCTGATCAATAGACTCATCGTCTTTCATCTTGAACAGCTCATACTAATGAACAAGAATACCAATATTGGATTCTTTCTCCTGGTTTGTGCCTTCATGTGCAATGGCTAATGTGTCCCACATTTCCTTTGCTGATTTGCATCCATGAATCTTATCATATTCACTTCTGCTTAGAGCACAACTTAAAAAGAACTTGGCCTTTAAGTTTAATTAAAAGTGAGCTTTCTGATCAACCGACCACTAGTCACGAGAGATGCTTTTCCCTTCATTGTCTATTGGGTCATGTAAACCATTTTCAATGATATCCCAAAGATCAATGTGTGTGGATTTTATGAAGAGTCACATCATGTCCTTCCAATAATGATAATCTTCACCATTGAATGCAGGGGGTCTTGAGATTGAGGCACCTTCTGCTATAAAAACATGTGATTCAGCCATGGATCTTTATCCTCACTTTGTAAGAATGTTTCTTGGAAACCTTGCTCTAATACCAACTGAAGTAAATCACTTGTTAATATAGAAATCAGGTATAATATGCAAAATACACAAGAAGGGGGTTGAATTGTGTTAAATCGTCTAAGATATGAATCTTTAAAATTTTCTTGATTTTCTTGACAAATTCAGACGAATACAAGTTTAAACAATGCACTTAATTTTGATGACTAATGCAATAGCGAAAATTAGTAACTATTCTTCTAACAATAAGAAAATTAAAAAAAGTAAGAGTTAGAGAATATGACACCGCGATTTATACTGGTTCACCCTTAACCTTGGGCTACGTCCAGTCCTTAGAGTTCGTCTGAGATTTCACTATCTCCTTCAACGTTATAAGTATTATTTCTACACTTTCAAAGCCTCTTCAGGTCTCTTTCACAAAGTATTCTTTATCTACTTCCTTAGCCTTTTCAAGCTCTAGCCTTCCTTTCTCTCGAAAAGATATTGTTTGAGCTTTCAAACTCACAATATAGATGTATTTGCTCTCTTTCTTTCTTTCTTTGCTATCAAAACATTTTTCACAGCATAAGCACTTGAGTATAGAATTTCTCTAAGTATTTTTGTACATTCAAAATTCTTATTAAAGTTTACGACTATAACTAATATTTATAATCTAAATCTCCAACAATCTTCTTGAGAAATCTGCTTGTAGAGTCCTCTAAAGTCTGTTATTAGTTGAGTCCTATAACCAAATCCAACTAACTTACGTTTTAGCACATTCTTCAATTACATCGACTTGCTTAGATTCGTATGCTTCGTCTGATGTCTGAGACTTGATCACTTCGTCAGATCCGTCTTATTCAGTTTTTACTTAAGTATCGTCTTAATTTGATGATTTATGCCACTTATATTTATCTGCGTACTTAACAAATTCATCAAAACAGTTCACACACTTCTATTATTATTATTATTTGACTTTCATCAAAATCAATAGAAGAAGTGAAGTCTTCTTGATTTAACAATCTCCCCCTTTTTTATGATAACAAATAATCATAATATTAGAAGATAAAAATAATATTTAGACGAATAATACAAGATAGGATATACAAAGATATGTATAATAATTTTCTAAATTTCCTTTCTACTTTTCTATTTATCTCCCCTATTTGTTATTAATAAAAAAGATAGGTTATTTCAGAAGCTTCAAAATTTTAGAAAACATTTGCTGAAAATCAGTGCGGATCGTTTTGAGGTCTTCTTCTATACAAACACATAAAAGTGCTAATTCCTCATGAAGATCACCCACTGCTTCGCCTAGTACATCAACCTTAGTATTAATTTCCTCAATGTTTTTAGCTAAGGCTTCCTGAACTGTCATTAGCTTGTGACTAGCTTTAGTCCATTTGATGAAATTCTTCAAGAGCTCCAAATTAATGGTAGGATCTTATAGTATTTCACTAAATGGATGAATATACTTAAAGACAGATTGTTTTCTAGATGAATCGTCTAATTCTATGATTTTAATAGAGGTTATTTTAAAAGATTGTTTTCCATTAGGGATATTAAGATCATCATGTTTGGGTAATTTGTAAATTGGTTGCCCTGGAAGGTGTAAGATAGTTTTAACTGAAGGAATGAAACCTAAGGGTTTGAAATGAATAAGCAAATGCACAAGGGTTTCTAGGTTAAAAACGATACCTTCAATTATGATACTTTCATACCTTCCCACTGATATTGAGCCAACTATCTTGAAGCTTTCGTCTGTAGTAGATGCTCCAAAATTACTTCCTGATTCCCTTGATATATGATGTGATACATAGATGCTTACAGGTTGAGCTACGTGTCATACATCGTCTATGATCTTTACTGCCGCTTGAATCTCTTCTTCTGTGAGATCAACTTCTCGTCTTTCAGGAAACTTCTTCTTCTTCCCTTTTTCTTTGCTAGCTACCGGTGCTGGAATTCTAGGTTGTACATTTAGTACAATCTTGATTGTCGTTCTGCTTGTCATTGGATAGATTGTATAAGGATTTTTCGTAATCTTTAATGGATATGGTTATGCCTTTTCGTCTGGCAGAATACTATATAATCTCCGTTCTTCATGACTTAGAAGATGTATCATCTGATCATTTACTGTTATAGGTTCAACTTGAACCTTAACTTTCTGTTTAGAAGGTTCTCTGATGATAATTGAACCTCTGTTACGATCAGGTGTTGATTCTTCTATGATCTTTATCTTTAAATCTTCCTTCTTTATCGGTTGAGGAGAGTTATAAGTTACTAGCTACTGTTCAGATGATGTCTTCTTCTTTTTTTCAACAGTCTGTGTCTTTTATGAAACATCAGACGATGAAACCTTCTTTGTCTGAATAGGCTTCGTCTTATTTTGTTCTTCTACTGGTTTGAAAAGGAGTTCTTGTTGAAGCTTCTTCTTTTCAAACACTAACTTCCTTTTTATCTCTGTCTCTCCAGAGGGTTGTTCTGGTTCAGTCTGAGGGATAAAGACAATTGGTTTGGCTAACTGCTGTTGTTGCCCTTGCTCCTTTTCACTCTCAAAGTCTACACTAAGAATCAGAACTCTTTGCTTCTTCTGTTCTTGTTGTCGTAAGGTCATTAATCTTGGTGACTTTCTTGACTTCTTAGGCCTTTCTAATTGGAGCATCTCAGCCTTCCTCTTTGAAGACACGTGGTGAGTTGGTTGTTGAACCTTGCTTTCCTTCTTCTCTAGAATCATCTTAGTTTGTATCGGCTTATCAGATGATTGTTCAACCTTTACCTTTGCTGATATTCTCTCAGACGATCGAGGTGTTGCTTGTTTTTTAGACGGAACATTTCCTTTCCTGCTTCATCTTACTGAAAGCTCCCCCTTAGACTGTGCTTTCGGCGTAAAATCTTCATCCGCTTTGGCTTCAGTCTTGATCCCCAATTTGCAAATATTAGAGGCATTGATAACACTCTTAACATCCAGCTTTACTCTGTTTCCTTTATCAAGTAGGATTCTAGATGCTTTGAAAATTCTTATTAACAGCATACCATAAGGTAAAGAACCACTCTTCAGATGATAATCCTACCTAGCCTTTATCATGTACTTCAGAATCAAAAACAAAAGATTAACAGGTTAGTGAGTGAGTAGATGAAACAGATAGTGATCATCATTCATTATCACCATGTCCTTTGATCTTGCTCTCGGTAGGATACAATAAAGAAGAAGATAGTGAAGAACCCTAGCCATCGGAATGAGGGTTGAAGACTTCTTGAATCCTGTATTACTGAATCCATATAGTTGTTAATTGATGTTGGCTTTGTCTATATGACTTTGAGCGATCCAATCTGTATTGTTGAACAATTCTACTCCTTCATTTGGACACCCAATAGCCTCCACTACGAAATTTTGTATGATTATTACTGATAACCCATCTATCATCGATACCAAAGGTGTTGTCAACCACCTTCGCATTCTTCCAGAACTCATATATTTCATTCAGATACACTGGTTCTTAGATGTTGAAGAAGTTCTTCCATCCAACTGCTTCAATCTCAGGTTTGATATTCATCCAAGCATTCTTCAAGGAAGTGAAATCGACGAGTCTTCCATAGACAAGAGTTTTCAGCATTTTCTAATCTGTAAAAGATAAACATCAAATAGGGAAATGTATTTTGCTTCAAGAAGCAAGGTTAGTATATAGAGAATATTAACAGAAAAATATGAAATGAAATGAGAAGAGTTTGATGTATAGAACAGAGCATTGGATCGTCTTTGTTAATAACACTCTGAACAAGTCGGTTTCGAAGTTTTTCTCAAAAATTCTAGAGTGTAAAGTATTATAAAAATGATTGCTTTCTATATACACTCTTGAAAAGTTACCGTTTGTAATGTTTTTAACTGATCCACCGATAATTACGAAATTAAAACTACCGAGTAAAAGTTACCGTTATTGTTTAGTCCGAAAACTTGCGACTTTTCAGCTTCTTCAGGACAAATCATTTGGATCATGGAGTTTTAGACGAATGGTTATTTAACATCACCATATTCAGATTTTGTCTGATTTCCTTGAATTTTTCTTCATTTAAGGGTTTGGTGAAGATATCTGCCCATTATTTATTCATCTCAACAAATTGTAGATTGAGGATCCCTCTCTGTACATAGTCTCTTATAAAATAGTGTCTAACTTCAATATGCGTTGCCCTTGAGTGTTGTATTGGATTCTTTGAGAGATTGATAACACTTGTGTTGTCACAAAAGATTGGAATATGATCTTCTTAGATAGAATAATCCTATAACTGATATTTTATCCATAATATCTGTGAACAACAGCTTACAGTTGATATGTATTCAGCTTTTGCAGTAGATAGAGCAATTGAACTTTGCCTCTTGCTTAACCAAGAAATTAGATTATGACCAAGAAAGTGACAACCTCCACTTGTACTATTTCTATCAATCCCATCTCTAGCATAATCAACATCACAATAACCAATTAACCTGAAATCTTACTTTTCTCATACATTAAGCAAAGATCAGTAGAACCTACTAGGTATCTCAATATTCTTTTAATAGAAAATAAAATGAGATTCTCTAGGATCTACTTAAAATCTTGCACACAAACAAACACTAAACATTATATCAGGTCTGCTTGTAGTTAGGTAAAGAAAAGAACCAATAATTCTTCTAAAAAGAGTTTGATCAATCTTCTTACCATCTTTATCTTTAGTTAAGACGATTGAAGGATGCATAAGAGTTGACATTGGTTTAACATTTTCCATTTTATATTTGACTAAAAGTTCTTTGATATACTTTTGTCCATGAATAAAGATCTTTTCTTCATTCTGTCTAATATGCAAACTAAGAAAGAACTTTAATTTACCCATCATACTCATTTCAAATTCATTTTTCATAAGACTCTCAAAATTTGAATATAACTTTTTAGAAGTTGCACCAAAAATGATATCGTCTACATATATTTGCACAATAATAAAATAATTTTAAATACATTTTTGAAATAAGGTTTTATCAACTTGACCTCTAATAAAGTCATTCTTAATAAAAAAGAACTAAGATGATCATACCAAGCACGAGGTGCTTGTTTCAATACATACAAAGCTTTATGAAGTTTATACATATAATCTGGTTTATCAATGACTTCAAAACTAAGGGGTTGTTTTACATAAACTTCTTCATCTATAAAACCATTCAAAAAGGCACTTTTCACATCCATTTAAAGCAATTTTATATCATGGAAAGCAGCATATGCAAGTAAGATCCTAATAGCTTCTAATCTAGCTACAGGAGCATATGTTTTATTGTAGTTTATTCCTTCTTGTTGATTATAGCCTTGGGCTACTAATCTAGCTTTATTATGGGATACCTTTCCTGATTCGTCTAGTTTATTTTTGAACACCCATCTAGTTCTTATGATAGATTTATTGGATGGGACTAGCGACCAGACTTTATTCTTAGTAAATTGATTTAACTCCTCTTGTATAACTAAAATCTAAGCTTCATCTTGAAGAGCTTCATTAATTTTCTTAGGTTCTAATTCAGAAACAAAAACTACATTGGCCTCTCTCCTAAACTTAGATCTAGTTCTCGCTCCTTCTGATGTTTCTCCTATAATAAGATTTTATGGGTGAGAAGATTTATATATCTCTAGTCTTTTCTCAAACTAATATTCTCAGAGAGATCTACTACTTTATCAGATGGATCATCTGATGGTGAATCGTCTGGGTTACTAACTAAGGGAGCAGATAAAGTTTCATCATCAGAATCGTTTCTCTTATCTAGATGAGAATCATCATCAAACTTTACATGCATAGATTCTTCAACAGATTTAGAAACAAGATTATAAA
>JAOTAY010023485.1:0-29978 GCA_025629805.1 Erythroxylum baracoense | reverse complement strand
GGGGAAGGAGATGGAGGTGGTGGTGAAGGAGATGGGGGTGGTGGAGACTTGTAGATATAGGGAGGAGGTGGTGAAGGAGATGGAGGTGGTGGAGAATTGTAAATGTAGGGACGTGGTGGTGAAGGAGATAGGGGTGGTGGGGACTTGTTCTTATAAATAGGTGCAGGTGAGAGATAAGGTGGAGGTGGAGACTTGTAGACATAGGGAGGAGGTGGGGAAGGAGAGGGAGGTGGTGGAGAATTGTAAATGTAGGGAGGTGGTGGTGCAGGAGACGGGGGTGGTGGGGACTTGTTCTTATAAACAGGTGCAGGTGAGAGATAAGGTGGAGGTGGAGACTTGTAGACATATGGAGGAGGTGGTGAAGGAGATGGGGGTGGTGGGGACTTGTTCTTATAAACAGGTGCAGGTGAGAGATAAGGTGGAGGAGGAGACTTGTAAACATATGGAGGAGGTGGCGAAGGAGATGGAGGTGGTGGTGAGGGAGATGGGGGTGGTGGGGATTTGTTCTTATAAATAGGTGCAGGTGAGAGATAAGATGGAGGTGGAGACTTGTAGATATATGAAGGAGGTGGGGAAGGAGATGGAGGTGGTGGAGAATTGTAATTGTAGGGAGGTGGTGGTGAGGGAGACGGAGGTGGTGGGGATTTGTAGACATAGGGAGGAGGTGGTGAAGGAGATGGAGGTGGTGGAGATTTGTAGGTGTAGGGAGGTGGTGGGGAGGGTGATGGTGGGGGAGGAGACTTGTTCTTATAAATAGGTGCAGGTGAAAGATACGGTGGAGGTGGGGACTTGTAGACATATGGAGGAGGTGGTGGAGATTTGTAGACATATGGAGAAGGTGGTGAAGAAGATAGAGGTGATGGAGATTTGCTTGTGTATGTAGGTGATGATTGCTGTGTTGACTTGTAGTCGTACTGGGGTAGTGAACCATAACCGTGAAGCTCATAATTGGCCGCTACACTTGTAGCCAACAAACATAACGCCAGGCCAAGTACTAATTGGGGCCAAATTCTGGCCATTTTTCCCGACATTGATGCAAAGAGTTACGAATTCTACAGGTGAAGAAGGTTATCATTTATATAGTGATTGCCTAGAGGATGATATAGTTGTTTAGTCGATGATGTGCGGTGCTTCCAACAACCAAGGCCGAGGAAAGTGTTGAAGGCACGTCCTAGAAGATTTGGCTTCTGCATTTCAAAGTTTATTAGTTAATAAGACTCGCACTCTCCAGTAGGAAAATACCTTGTTTTTGTTTTTGAGAAAAGATTGTCGGTTAATTCACTATCCAATTGTAGACGGCAACAAGTATGAGTATATGAGATCCGGCAAATTATCCATACGAAGTCTGTCTTGTTTGACATTATGATTTGCTATTTTCTTAAACTTTGATTTATATGACAGGTTATCACGTCAATATGCTCAATGTCAATTAAAATCAATTTTGTACAGTAAAAAGGTATAAGAGCTTTCATGATTATACATTAATATTACAAATTAAACTTTTTCTTGAAGTGGATAGCCAAGTGATTAGGCGAAGAAAAATATAAGCGCGCACATTTTTTTATAACAAAAGAAAACACAAAGAGGAAGTAAACTCGAGAACATTCCCTGACGTATTATAAAACTTGTGTAGACATCGTCTATAGACGAGGAGCTAGCACGTAATAAGCAACCCACTAACCAAACATCTGTTTATTTATACCAAAAACTCGTCTAGCACGTAATAAGCAACCCACTAATTATTTATACCGAAAACAGTACCCACGACTTTAAGTTACGTGCTCCTGTAGTTGACTCTTGTGATTTAACAAGAAATGTTGAACGCATCTTTAAAGTTTTGATAGAGTATGTTCTGCACTTTCACCAACTACATACATACGTATGTATACATACACATTTCCTGCTTCTAAATATTAACTTGTAATATTAAATATTATAGATAAAGAATCAATAAGTATTTTAATACTTACAAAGAAGAACAATCGTCACTAGTATATTGTTCTTCATTTTATTTTCGTTTATATTTGGGAATTTTTAGCTTTTTGAATTGAACATATACTTCTATATATAATCTATTTTATACATGTTTAACGCTAATGTCATGAAACTTTGGACATAAAGTATTATTATCTTTTAAATTCATTTTCTTACTAAAAAGTAAATTTGATACTTTTTGTTTTTTTCAATCTTAAATAGCTTTTACGTTTTCAAAATTAATTGTTAGGTCTTTTTTTGTTTATGTTCTTTAAATTTTGTTTATTTGTCTCATGTTGGATAACTACAAATATGAAATATTTAAATTTCTTCAATACATTCTTAGTTATTAATTTTCATTTTTATTTTTAGTAGAATTAATAGAAACTACCATGTATTTTATCATCTAATAATTGTCATTTTTTAGGATCAAAAATTCAAAAGTACCTAATCTTTTGAGATTTTCTTTAATTTAGTGTTTAATCTTTTAACATTTTCAATTCCATGACTAATAGGTTGCTTGTTTTCACTTCTATTTTTATGTTATGGCGTTCATCTTTTTTCCTCTTCAGATGAACCCATCTATCTCGTTTTGTTATTCTGGAGTGCCCACAACTTGATTCTCAGCCATCGAAATGTTCTACTCATGATTCCATGAATGCCATAGATGTAATAGCTATAGGATTGAATGGATTTTTCTTTCAAAAGACTTAGGATAAAATAGGGAGATTTATTTAAAAAGTTGCGCATAAGTTTTGAAAAAATGGATTGCTACTTAAGGAGATTAATAAGACCTTTTTGTGTTTAATTTCCAAGATTTCTAACGTGGCAACTTGGGCCGATTTCAGACTCTTTTATACTAAACTTTTCTATAAGATCGTCACCAAAGTTTTAGCAAATAGACTGAAATCTATTCTTCACTTCATCATTAGTGAGAATCAAGGGGCATTAATGAGAAATAGACATATCGGAGATAACTTTATGATATTGTAGGAGCTTTTGAAAAGGTATACAAGAAGTAAAAATCCTCAAAATTGTGCTATTAAAGTGGACCTTCAAAAAGTTTTTGATAGTGTCAGTTGGAGATTCATGTTATAAACTATAGAAGTGATGAGATTTCCTCATAGGTTTATCAAATGGATGCAAGAATGCATTACTACTACATCTTTTAGGATATTGATTATTGGAAGCCCAATAGAGATGATTAAAGGCAAAAGAGGAATTAGGCAAGGGGATCTTCTTTCCCCTTACTTACTTCTAATTTTCATAGAGGTTTTTATTCTTTTGCTAAAACACCTGCCCAACTTAAAGTATCACTCCATGTGTACATTGCATTAATGAGAAATAGGCACATTGGAGATAACTTTCTGATATTGCAGGAGCTTTTGAAATGGTATATAAGAAGCAAAAATCCTCAAAATTGTTCTATTAAAGTGGACCTGCAAAAAGCTTTTAATCGTGTCAGCTGGAAATTCATGTTATAGACAATGAAAGTCATGAGATTTCCTCAGAGGTTTATCAAATGGATCCAAGAATGCATTGCTTCTACTTCTTTTGGGATATTGATTAATGGAAGCCCAATAGAGATGATCAAAGGCAAAAGAGGACTTAGGCAAGGGGATCCTCTTTCCCCTTACTTACTTTGAATTTGCACAGAAGTTTTTACTCTTTTGCATCACTTATAGTTCATACATTAAAATCAGGTGGCATGGTTGTGGAGAGAAAGGATGACCTAGTTATGTTAAGCATAACTCTCAGTTTGACCCTTTTATTGAATTGTACTCTAAAAGCCCAACAAATGAGATGACTCATCTAGCTGGTGAAACTTTTACTTTGAAATCGTCGAATGTTTTAAGTATAAGAATATAAGAAAATCTAAGAGGATGAGTCATGTGATATCCTTAGATTTTCCCAGATCTTGATGTGAACTTGTTATGATGGAATATAAGGGGCTTGAATAACTTTAATAAGCAATAGATTAGTAATTATTTAAAGGAATTAAACCCCTTTACGTTTTCTTTGGGAAACTAAGCTAAGACATGATAGGATGAATAAGATTGATTTTTTCATCACATATGGCCCATTATTACTAATCATTATGGTAGGATTATTGGTTCTTATGAAGCAGTAGAGCGAGGATTTTGAGCTCTAAAATCACATTAAATCTTATATTTAGACATGGAGTTAACTTAGGAAAGAGCACGTATTCATATATCCTTTGTCTATGGCTTTAACACTTTTTAGAGCTTTCTTATGGCAAAAGCTTAAGGAGATTGCGGCTAATATAAATGGTCCTTAGATAGTGCATGGTGATTTGAGTAGCAATTTTACCCTTTGGAATTGAAAGGGGATTGTTCCTCAAGGAACAATATGTAGGACAAGCATAATTATATATCCATTCTAGGAATTACAGATAAAAAAAATACAAGGACACTTTATATATAAAGCAATAAGCAATAAGGGAGATAGTTTATACAAAAGAAACTTGATAGAGTTATGGTGAACAATCTTTGGCTGAATGATTTTCTTTAAAGTGTTGCAACATTTGGGAATCCTTCATTCTTTGATCACTTTCCAATAGTCATCAATGGCCTTAACTTGAAAAGGACTAGGTACATTCCTTTTAGGTTTAATAATGATCCTAAATTTGGAAGTGTGATCTTAAAAGGGATGTCTTACTAAATTTGGAAGTATGATCTTAGAAGGGATGTCTCACTATTTTGATGGCTATAAGTCCTTCATTTGTATAAGGAAGCTATAAAACATCAAAGAACTTAAATTACTAAACCTAAGAAATACAATGATCACTCAGATTACAGTTATATTAGCTAAAGATAAGTTAGATAAGGTGTAATAAATGCTTTATCAATATCTTGATAAAATTAGAGGAAAAGAGGAATTTATTTGAATATATGCAAATTATTAAAGTCAATTGTTCCTTTTTTAAGCAAAGATCGAGGCTTCAGTGTCTTAAGCATGGATACAATAATATCTCTTTTTTTCCTATAAATTTGTTCTCTAAAAAAGGAATTATAGTATAATTACTTCTCTTATAAGGAATGATGGCTTATTTTGTCATCCCAATATGATCTTTTAGAGGCCACTTATGATTATTTCAACAAATTACTTAAGTTCTCATCCAATTATTCCTCCTCAATTTAATTGTTATAGTTCTTTTTCTCTAATAAATGTCTTAATTTAATGCAGATTTATTGATTAGACCTATTACAGATTCTAAAGTGGAGAAAGTCCTATTTATTCTTTGTCCAAATAAGGCTTTAAGTCCAAATGATCTAAATGCTCTTTTCTTTCCCAAAATCATGGCATTTTAAAGCATTTAGTTACTTTTATTGTGTTGGAATTTTTTAATAATGGCAAAATTCTTAGAGAAACAAACAAAACCTTTTCCACCTTAGTGCTAAAGATCCCTAGTCTTAGCACTTTAGAGGAATTCAAGCTTATATCTTGCACTACTTCAATTTACAAGATAATTATAAAAATAATTGTTTTTAGGCTCAAAGGAGTGCTTCAATCATTGATTAGTTCTTCTTAAAGTGAATTTATGTCAAGAAGATCAATCAGTGATAATGTCTTATTAGCGCAAGAAATTTTCAAAACTATAACAAATATCATTCCTTTAAAAATTGTGCTATCAAAGTGGAACTAAATAAGGCCTTTGACTCCATTTATTATAGTTTTCTTATTAATTCTCTACATGCTTTCGATTTTCCTTTAATGATTGTTCATTAGATCTCCTAATGCATTTACACTATGTCTTATAATGTTTTGGTTAATGGTGAGCCTCCTAGATTCTTTTATGATGCTAAAAGGCTCATGTGAGATGATCCTCTATCTTTGTTCTTGTTCATATTTGGCATGAAATTCTTATCAAGGCTTATAAATCTTGTTATAAAGTAGGAAAAGAGGTTTCAATATCATTTTAAATGTAAACAACAACCTAAAATTCATAGCATCTCTTTCTTGATGACTCATTACTTCTATCTAGTGTAAATTTTAACTTTATCAATGCCTTAACGAAGGTTCTAAGATGTTTTAAAGAGTTACCTATATTGCAAATGAGCAAGGATAAAAGTTACTTCTTTATATCCTTATTTGCTACATATTATTCTCCTTTGATTACCTATCTGATAGGATTACATCATAAGGAATTTTCATCTACCTATCTTGGAGTTCCTATTTTACACAAGAGGCTATCTTACAGAGATTCTTGCCACTTTTAGAGAAAATTTAGAAGAGGATCAATAGTTAGTGCAACAAGAGCCTTACTTGTACCAATAAAGTTCAATTAATTAATATAGTGTGAATTCATTACATGTTTATTAGTCTTCATATAATTTCTTAAGAGTTTGATAAAGACGATAGAAAGGTTTTTTAGAACATTTTTATAGGTTTTTCAAGCAGTTGGCAACTACAAAGCTAAATTTGAATGGGAGCTTACATGTTTGCTTAAGATTGAAGGTGGTTTTAAGATAGCCTCAGACAAATTACGTAATAAATCTATATGGCTAAGAGCATATAGTGGACTTTAGACGACAAGGAATCTCCTTGGGTAAAGTTGGTACGGTCACATTACTTAAAATTCAATAGCTTCTGGTTAGGTTCTCCTAAAAGCAACTCATCATAGACTATGCTTAACATCTTTAAACTCAAGGAATAGATGAAAGTTCACACCATAACGGGGTTATATAATGGAGCTTCTAACATGGTATAATAATTTTAATACTTTGCGACCTCTTTTCAATACTACTCATTATGTTAATTTTAGGAGCGTGATACCAAAATTGTTAATATCAAGGAGATTTTATATGATAATTCCTACAACATAGATGGATTACTTCAAGTTACACCTCCTTTTCATCCTAACTTTGCAATTACTCACAAGAATATTTGGTTAGGACTCTAATCAAGTTCTTTTATTGTCACGATCGTGACCCAAAAGTGCACGATCTTGGCCTGGTTCAAAGCTCTCTATCATGGCCATGACCTAAAGTGCACAATCGTAGCCTGGGTCCTGTTAGCTCGCCTCTTTTTGTCACAATCGTGGCCTGGGCCTATTTTTGGCCCAAACTCTTCGAAACTTTTCCGTTCTCTGCCATTTACCCTGAAATACTAACTAACACGTTAAGCTCAAAAACATAACATTTAAGCTCAAAGATTCATATTAACTGATAAAAAACAATTAAACACATAAGCTAACACAATTGAACCTAAACACACAATAAACACTCAAATTAACACTAAATACCTAACAAATTGAACCCTAAAGCATAATATAAATCAGAACTATTAACATCCCCACACTGAAACATTTGCTTATCCTCAAGCAAACAAAACAACAAACACACAACATACAATGCAATAATGAGGTAATGGCTTTAACTTCATAAAATAAATTTAATCTTAAACATAATCATACATGTTATATCTAATCATTAACATGCAAAATCTATGTCTAGGGGTTTTGAACTAAATATACAATTTAATCTGGATCTAAGTGTTAATTTATTTACCCTTTTCAATTGTACAAACACATTAATAATTCTTTGGTCCTTCAGACTCTGTAACTGTTCCTAAGTATATTGTCATGAAAAGTCAAGCTTCTTACAAATCTGGTATTTTTTATTAAGAAAACACATTTTTTAAATATAGACTTAGTCTTTTTATGTGGAGGCAAACATTGGTGATGTATGTTAATCTGGTTACTCAACTAAGTCATGTTTTTATTAAACAGCTTGGTTGAAACGTCATTATAGCTTTTTGACGCGAAGGCACACATTTGTGATGCGTGTGGATCTGGTTACTCTGCTATATCACGTTTTCAACTTGCTACTAGCTCTGTTCATAACCCAAAGGCCAGCAGAATAGTGATTTATTTAACAAAAAGTACTTTTTTATTTTTAATAACCTACCTTGTTGTTTAAGGTACTCATCTGCATGAAAAATACTAGTTAAGCTACTTGAATTGAAAGGCCTCAAATCATGAATGAATGTAACAACCTATAGGGTGCTAAATTTACACTAAATCCTAATTAAGATGTATATTTATCCAAAGACTCATATTTCACTAATTTTGCGAGCTAATGATTATTTACGACCTAATAGACTGTGTTCAAAATTAAATAAATTTCACTCCATCGAAGCCATTAACACATTCAAACAGTTCACAAAATGCAACCTAATAACTATCATATAGTATGCAAAATCATAATCAAAAGCAAAGCACATAATCCCTCCCCACACTTGAACAGCATATTGTCCTCAATGTGAGAAGAGAGCAACCAAGCACATAAAAGAAAACATAAATTGAAGAAAATTAAAAAAACATAAAAATTAAAACTGAAGGCAAATTTAAAAAAGAAAAATAAATGGGTTAGACACAAATCTTATGGAGATTGAGGTGGTGATGGTGTTTCCCTGAGAGTTAACACAAATCACTAATGTTTTATTGAAAATAAATCTAACTATAACTAACACTTTCAAACAACTTCTAAACTTGCTAGTTTATAGTCCTTAACTTGACCTTGCATCCAGGAAAGCGTTTTTAGTTATTCAGAGACAAGGAAATCACTTCCTTATCTTTGGGAATTGCTCCTCCAAAATAAAGCTTGCACTGATGCCCATTGACCTTAAAAGTCTCATTATTAGTGTTTTACAATTTGAGAGCTCCATGATCAAAAACTTGAATGACCGTAAATGGTCCACTCCATCTAGACTTCAACTTCCCTAAAAATAACCTCAACCTTGAATTATATAGTAAAATAGTGTCTCCTACTATGAATTCCTTTTTCTTGAGATAAGCATTATGCCATTCTTCTCCTTTTCCTTTTAAAGTTTGGTGTTTTCGTAAGCATTACAATGAAACTCTTCAAGTTCGTCTAGTTGTAAAATTCTCTTTTCACCAGCTTGTTTCTAATCAAAATTTAATGCTTTAATCACCCAGTATGCTCGATGTTCTAATTCGACCAACAAATGACATGCTTTCCTGTAAATGAGCCTATAAGGAGTTGTTCCAATGGGTGTTTTAAAAGTTATCTTATAGGCCCACAAGGCATCATCTAGCTTTGCTACCTAATCCTTTCGGGAGTTGTTCACTGTCTTTTCCAAAATTAATTTCAGTTCCCAGTTAACAACTTTCATTTAGCCACTAGTCTACAGATGGTAAGGTGTAGCAACTCGGTAGTGCACTCTATATCTTTTCAAGAGGGCATCAAAAGATATGTTGGAAAAATGTGTACCTCTATCACTTATTGTTGTACGTGGCACTCTAAACCGGTTAAATAGCCGTTTAATGAACTTCTGCACTACCTTCCTATTATTGATTGGAGATGCTACCGCTTTGGTCCAACAAGAAACATAATTAACCCCCACTAAAATATACATGTTCCCCATCAAAGATGGGAATGGACCTATAAAATCGATGCCCCATACATCGAAGACTTCTACTTATTGAATGCTCGATAAAGGCATTTCATCCCTCCTAAAAATGTTACCTAGTCTCTAGCATCGATCACATTGTGCCATGTAGGTCTGCGCATCCTTAAAAAATTGTGGCAAATAAAATACACTCTCAACTATTAGAGCTGTCGTTTTGTTGGCTTCATAATGCCCATCATATCAACCTTCATGACATTGTTTTAGGATGTCTAACATTTCCTTATCTAAAACACAATGTTGTATAACCCATCTGCGCAAGCTCTATATAGGGTTAGCTCATCCCATATATATCGGACACAATCATGCAAGAACTTTTTCCTTTAATGGTAAGAGAGATATAACAGAAGTTTACCACTGGCAACATAATTGGCGATATCTGCAAACCATGGCGTAGTCAAGCTCTCGAGTAGCATCAGAGTTTCATCGGGGAAATTTTTGACAACGTCATTGCTTGGCTCGCATTCCCCTCCCTCAAGTCTAGATAGGTGGTCTGCAACCACATTTTCTGCTCCCCTTTTATCTCTCACCTCTATATCATATTCTTGCAAAAGTAGCACCCATCGAATGAGCCTAGGTTTAGCATCTTTCTTGTTAAAAAGGTATTTTAGTACCGCGTGGTCCGTGAATGCAATTACCTTTGAACCTAAAAGATATTATCGAAACTCATCACTCGCGTACACTACTGCAAGTAGTTCCTTTTCTGTAGTGGTATAATACAACTAGGGTCCTGCAAGAGTCTTACAGGCATAGTAATTCGCATACAGCTCCTTATCTTTCCTTTGGCCCAAAACACAACCTATAGCTTGGTCTCTTGCATCACACATAACTTCGAACAGAAGTGTCTAGTCTGGTGTTGATATTAATTCCTCCTTTAAGTTGTTGAATGCAGACTTACACTTATCATTAAACACAAAGGGAACATCCTTGACTAAAATGTTTGTCAAAGGTCTTACAATTGATAAATCTTTGATGAATTGACGGTAGAATCCTGCATGACCTAAAAATCCTCATACACCTTTTACATTGCTTGGTGGTGGGAGTTTCTCTATTACCTTTGTCTTTGCTCTATCAACTTCAAATCCTTGATGTGAGGTTTTATGCCCTAATACCTTCTTGTACCATAAAATGACATTTCTCCTAATTCAACACCAAATGTGATTCTTCACATCTTTAATAAATTATACTGGGCTGACCCATTCACTATTAGATATGGGATAAATTATGCCTGCATCTAGGAGTTTTATGATCTCTTTTTTGACCACCTCCTTCATGTTAGGATTTAGTCTCTGCTAACGCTCCTTTACTGTTATACATCCTTCCTTTAAGTTTATTCGGTGCTTACAAACATTCGGGTTTATTTCTCAAATGTTAGCAATCTGCCATCTGATGGCTTTCATCTACTTCTTAACAACTTCCATCACCTTACTTTCTTATTTTTCATTCAATAGGTTGGAAATTATTATTGGTAGCGTTTGACCTTCACCAAGAAAGGCATACCTGAGCTGTGCAAGTAAAGGCCTAAGCTCTAATGTCAGAGGTTTCTTTGAAGATGGTGGTATGGGTGCTTCGGTCCAAACTTGTAACACCCACATACCCCTAGGAGGATATGCAGATGCTACACAAAACAGAGTCCAAGTAATCCAATAAATACTAAAGTGTTTCTAGAAACTCAAGGAGATATTTTATAATTAAGACATAATTTACATCATACAAGTGGAACGTTTCAAATTGCAAACCATAATTCCAATTCTGACCAGTGCTATAGTTATTACAAACCATACACACATAAAATACAAATTCCAATATGTCTTATTGCATTAACTATATCACAAAAACAAACTCAAATATACAACTTGTCAAAATAAAACGCATCCTTCTTTGGCCATTACAGTTATCTTTGTCCCAGTCTTTAAGTCTTCCTATTAGAACCAACACAGGAGAAAACCACCATGCTAAACATAAACTTAGTGGGGTTTAAACTAAATAGGATATAAGCCAACAACTATTTCAACAGTCATCCGAACATTCACATATTCAAAATCACATCAGATAATAAGCAGTGTTTACTTAACCATTTCTAAACCAAATCAAAATATCATAAATCTCATAACAAAATAGAACATATCAGAACAGGTTACACATTTTCTTTAGTGCAAAACTCACCAATTTCAAAATTGAATATTATAATATTAGAACAAAACTTGTTTATAATAAAGCAGAATTTTCCTATTTTAGAGCAAAGCTCCGATGTTTCAGAGCAAAGCTTATTTATATCGGAACTGAGCATATAATAAAATACAAAATAAGTTAGTCTATTAATCCTTTATACAAAAGTGGGTAATGGGGCTAATACAGGAGATACCATGATTGGTATCACAGAACAGGAGAGACTTATGTCTCAATAACAGGAGACACCGAAGTGTCAGTAACAGGAGACGCCAAAGTGTCACAGGAGTAGTTGCAGACCCTTTTAGGTACTCCTATTTACCCACCTTTAGGACTTAACATTTTTAAAACAAAAAAGGTTATGTTCAGAATTCTCAGACGAGGGACACATTGCAACACATACCACTTTATTCCATTTTGTTCAATTTGACATATTCACTGATTTTCAAACAAACTAACATGTCATACAACTACAAATATGTGAACGATGTATCAATAGAGGTATTGAGTCTTTGCAAATTGGGTATATTCACACAAATAGAAGGCATTTCCAATACAATCTTAACTATCAAACTCCTTGGATAACTAATGGCTCGGTATTATCACAATATTCTCGCAGAAATTCCCATTTTACTTACATCCATATTCAATTCATAATACATAAGCCTTTGGAACTCATTCATTCATGAGCACACCAAGCAACTCAACGTTATACACCATACATCCTTTAAATTATGATCTCAATTAATCATGCATAATTAAACTAACTATTACTCAATTAACCTTATACATTTATCAATTGTACAAAATATCTTTTTTTTATCACCTTCCTAACCATTTCCTATAATTGTGGGATAAGGGACCCGAAACCTCCAAACAAATGTTTTCACAAGATAAGTTTCTGGTGAATTTTGTATGACTGTTTTTACATAAAAATGAGGTTTTTAGTTAATAAGTTCTCCAGAAAATTGTTCTCCTATGTCTTAAGTTTCTATAGCACTAACAATCAGACCATTTGGACTTCTCAATCATGAGATATAAGCAAAACATCACAAGCTGCTCCAAAACAAGGCAGCATCAGGTCACCTTTTTCGATCTTAATTTCTAAGGTCATCGAGCTATAACTAAGTCAGAGTCTCTTCTAGATATATTTAGCTCTATGTCTTTGGTTTCATATGCAACTAAAATCACACAATTTAGGGGTCTTTAGGCTGTATTATGACTCAAACAATATGACTGACTCAAGCAAACCCTAGACAGAATTCCACTACACAATGCTCTCTTGTCATATTCAACCAATTCTATCTAAGATAACATCAAAATAACAACAAAGCAACATCCAAATAACAATTACATATACAAATGAATCTTTATATCCAGTCAATCATTAACAAATATAGAAATTAACTAAGTGAAGTCCCAAACCTTAAAATTGACAAAGTAGTTCTTCTAATGCTTTTCCTTCCCTTTCTCTTTGGTTTTGTTTAAATCACCAAATGAAAAATGATATGCTGAATAAAGTGAAATAGAGAGAAGAAAAACATGAAGTTAAGCCATCAAATTTTCGTCTATCTCCCTTCTCCATATGTCTTTTCATGAATTTCTAGTCTTAGACATATGTTTTAATCTTATTGGTCCATATGTCATAATCCTGTTGGATAGTGTGTTACAATCCCATTGGACCATATGTTACAATTCTATTAGACCATGTGCTGCAATGCTAGTGGACCGTGTGTTACAATTCTATTGGACTATGTGTTATGATTCCGTTGGACACACATGCTTTAATTTTATTAGTCCATGAGTTAGCTTCAAGAAAATTGCATATTAGTCCTTCTTCTTCTTTTAATTCCCACATTTGCCTATGATCTTATCAAATAATTTCATTACCCTATGTCTTAATTTTCTAATGACATAAATTTCATGCAATTTGGGTAATTATATTGGGAGTTATGCCCCAAAAACCACAGGCTGTTCGAAAAAAAGAACAACAGCTATAACTCAATTTCAAACTAGAATTAAAAAATCTTAGAGGCAGAATCAAATTTGGGTTCCTTCATGAAAGTTTTCGATCTATGTCTCTAGACAATAAGCATCATCTTCAGAAACCGGAAAATCTAATGGTAGACTCAGAAAACATGTTTAAGTAAAATATACTTATAGGTACACTCAAGACCATTCATGATCATGACAATTCATAACTTTACATATCATTTCATTTCTCCACCACTATAATTCACATACAAAATCATGAATCAAAGGACTTTCTGAGGTTGTAATGTGGGCAAAGGTAAGGGGAGATGTATTTGGTTCAAATAGCATAAAAGCCATCAAAGCTAGTGAGACAAAGTAACACTCATAAAAAATTGGGCACTGTCAGCTGTGACGAATGCAACATTTATATTTTACAACCCTATTAAGCTCTCACACATAAACCACATGAAGCATATACCAATCTGAAGGGATCACTTATACAATTTAAGCCAACAATACATTGAAGCCATAATAAGTGAACCTTCCAAGTCAATATCTACCTCATGTTCCACATACTCAATAACACATTCATTACAACTTTAAGACGATGCATTAATCATGAATAACTTTGCAAACTCATATGCACTTCCTCCTAGATAAATTTATTTAAAAGATTTTTTCCTTTCTTTTCTTTTTTCTTTTCATTTTCTTTTCTTTTCTTTTCATGTGTTTTTCTCTTTTCTCTTTTCTTTCTTTCTTTTTTTTTGCATTAAATGAAATTACATTAACATGGGAATTTCAATGTTAAGATATAACACGACATCCCAACATTATCCAACCCACACATATGTACACCCCCACACTTACACTTTTGTACATACACAAACTCACCAATCATAAATGTTCTGCTAGCTTTGTGGCTTGGGTAGGACATTTGTTTAAGTATAAAGCATGTAATATGGTTGATACAAAAAGAAAGGCTAATAAGGCTCAAAGGGGCTTATCAAAAAGGAAAATCATATAATGGATAGGCTATTTGGCTAATGTAGTTCAGAAAAGCAAAGAATGCCTAACCATATCCATATTAATGCATGTGATAAAAGTGTGGTCTTGAATAGAAATTCAAGATAAAATTAGGATGTACATGTCATAAAGGTCAGAAATTATCAAAAGACAATGAGACCTATATGAATGTGTCAGTTAAATAAGGCTCAAAATCTCACCAGCTTTAACTACCACTAGTCACTACTCTTTTAAAGATAATGCACAACAACCAATCACAAGAGCAAAAGTACATGCCAAAGTTGCTATGAAATTCTCTAATCAATTCAGTTTCTACTCATGATTAAATAATCCTAGAAGCAATAAAAAATGAGCAAATGCTTCTTTGTTTATTTTATTCTTTCTCTCATTTTGATTGAAAACTTATAAACAAGCAAAAAGAAACCAACAAAGAAACCCAAATGCATAAAAAAATAAATGTGAAATTAAAAAAAAAAGAAATTTACTTCCATTGGGTTGCATCCCAAGAAGCACCTTTGTTTAAGGTCGCTGGCTCGACTCCTTCTCATCACCTAAAAAAATTATGATCTTTTGATGCCATATGTAGTTCTTCAATGTGAGGTTCCTCAGGAAAGGGTCTTGGTTAATAATTGTTCCTATTTAGCTCCTTCTCTATCCTTAGACTTTTAATCTCGACTTAGTCCTTGTAATTAGGAAATATTTCGAACATCTCTTCACCTTTTTCTTCCTTGTTTAGTTCTTTCAATCTGCTATGTAAAAATGAAGAGTTTGTTTCAAAAATAATCATGAACTCAGTACTTACCTCTGACCTAAAAGATATGTCTTTTTCTACTTCGAGTTCCTCTTTTGCTTCTTTTACATAAGCAATTCGTTGAGAGTTGACCTTAAAATTTTCAAGCTCTTCATCACTTTGTAAAGATTCCATGCTAATATCCATCAGGTACTCCTCAAATTGATATGGTTGTCTCTTTGCTTTGTAATGCTAGGCGGTTGATAGCTTCCATCAATTGATCTGCCTAGCTTGTCAAGTTTTGGATTTTAGAACTTGTTTTCTATTAGAATTGCCAAGTGTTAGAAACGTAAACATTAACCAATTCTTCGAAAGATGTACCTGAGTCTTGATAGGAAGCTTTTGGTGTGTACAAGAATTGTTGTGCTTCCTACAAACTATCATGGAAGTAATTCGACTAATTATCCCATCCATAACAAAAGTTAGGTTGATCAGTCCAATCATTGTTATAAGATTGAGAATATGAATTAAAGAAAATTACTTCCATCTATACTGAAATGTTTTTATCATAAACACGAAACAGAAAATGAAAAGATCACAAAATAACTGAAAAGAAATCAATTACAAACAAATATATAAAAAAACATAGGAATTTCAATAATAAGACATAACAAAATATCCCAACATTAACTAACCTACAAATAGTACACCCCCACACTTACACTTTTATACATCCACAAACTCACCAATCACAAATGTTCCACTATCTTTATGACTTGGGTGGGACAATTGTTTAAGTATAAAGCATGTAATATGGTTGCTACGAAAAGAAAGGATAATAAGTCTCAAAGGGGCTTATCAAAAAAGAAAATCATATAATGGGTAGGCTATTTGTCTAATATAGTTTAGAAAAGCAAAGAATACCTAATCATATAAAAATTCAAGGCAAAATCAGGATGTACATGTTATGAAGGTTGCACATTATCAAAAGACAATGAGATTGATATGAATGTGTCAGTCAAATAAGGCTCAAAATCTTACCAACTTTGTTTACCACTAGTCACTACTCTTCTAAAGATAATACACATCAACCAATCAGAAGAGAAAAAGTACATGCCAAAGTTGCTATGAAATTCTCTAGTCAATTCATTTTCTACTTATGATTTACCATTCCTCGAAGCAATAGAAAATGTGCAAATGTTTCTTTGATTGTCTTATTCTTTCTCATTTTGATTGAAAACTTAAAAACAAGCAAAAATAACAACCAACAAAGAGACATACATGCATAAAAAAATGAATACGAAAATTTAAAACAAAGAAATTTACTTCTTTTGGGTTGCCTCCCAAAAAAATCCTTTGATTATGGTCACTGGCTCGACTCCTTCTCCTCATCTGACAAAATTATGATATTCTAATGGCACATGTGGTTCTTCGACTGAGCCCATAGACTCGGGAAATATTTTAAACATCTCTTCTCCTTTTTCTTCCTTATTTAGTTCCTTCAATTTGTTGTCTAAAGATGAAGAATTAGTTTAAAAAATAATCATGGATTCAGTATTTACCTCTGACCTAAAAGATATGTATATTTCTACTTCAAGCTCCTCCTCTACTTCTTCTACACAAGCAATTTGTTAACGGTTGACCTTAAAATTCACAAGCTCCTCATCACTTTGTAAAGTTTCTGCACTAATATCCATCGGGTACTCCTCAGGTTGATATGGTCGCGTCTCTTTGCTTTATGATGCTAGGCGGCTGATAGCTTCCATCAATTGATCCGCTTTGCTTGTCAAGTTCTAGATTCTAGAACTTGTTTCCTTCTAGAATTGCAAAGTGTTAGCAATATATATATTAACTAATTCTTCCACAGATCTACCTGAGTCTTAATAGGAAGCTTCTGGTGTGTACAAGAATTTCTGTATCCCATCCATAACAAAAGTTAGGTTGATTAGTCCAAACATTATTATAAGATTGAGAATATGAATTAAAGAAGAAATTACTTCCATCTATATCGAATTTTTTTATCACAAACATAAAACAAAAAATGAAAAGATCACGAAATAACTGAAAAGAAATCTATTATGAACAAATATATTCAAAAAACTATTTAAAATCATAAACAAAAACTAAACACTGCACTACCCAGCAACAAAGCCAAAATTGACAGGCGCATCATAGCGCTAGTCACAAAAAATAACTAGACTATTACTGTAGTAATGGTGAGTCTAGGTTGATCCTGTAGGGAGTGTTCGGTTAGCTTATGAAATGAAATTAATTGATGTTTACGTAATGGGGGGAGGGGTTTGGATTTAATAAGAAAATAAAATAAAATAAAATAAACGTCATGAAAAAATTAAATAAAATATGCAAAAAATGATAAAATTGGGGAATTTGGTAGAGATTCGATCTTTGATTCAATCTCAGCCTACACCCTAAATAAGCATAATTCATTGATTTGCTGTTCTTTTATCTCTCTTAGTAATTATCGGTCGTAAATTAATAACAAGCTTTGTTAGTCCTGATTTTTCCTTAGATCCTAGTTAATTACGAAATGCTTATTAATTAACCCTAGCTATCGGGAAACCTATAATTAGCTCTCTAAGTTTATCCAAATAATCACCTTACGAATCAAGAAATAGACCAATATAGGTAATAATCACACAAGGTCGAATTATTTGACCTATGTTATCTTTAATAATTCGTAACCATTAATTGCTACACATGAATGGGGAATACAACGATTACATATTGCATTCAATTCTAGAAATAGGTTTTTATGGAAAATGATTGAATAGAGCACTAAAATCATTATTATCTAAATACCCAATCAATCCATACAAGATAACATAATCAATTTCTAATGAGAGAAAAAAACAACAAAAAAATAAAAAATACTTAACCCAGGCCATCGACGTCGATGTCACCTCTAAACCAACATTGGAAACTTAGCCTTCTATGGGTCTCGAAAGAAAATGTTTCAGCCCTTACAAAAATACCCTAGTCGAAGGCCTTTTAGCTCTTCACTCAATGCTATTTCACTCTTACGCTACTGTAGCTGATGTGACAAATAAAGCTATTAGTACTACGCTACTATTTCCTTTTCCACTCCTCTCCCTTTGTTTCTACCACAAGCCCTCCTATCTAGCCACACTTTTATGTTTTCTCCCTAGCCGCCTACTATTCTCTTCTCTTCACTATAGCTTTCATTTGACGAATTAACTTTGGTGGCCACCCATACTATTCAGGTAAAACCTTTAAGCCAAATTGAAAGCTTATGAAAACGTCTGCATTTTTGCAGGACGTCTGTGTCTGCGTGAAATGTGAACTATGTTTTGGCTTGCTTCTGCCTATCATCTGCTGTCATTTTGCTTCTCTTCCTCTTTTGCTGTCTTCACGTTACCATTTTACTACTCCATTAAATTTGTTCTTGCATGGCAAAAAACATGAAATTTTCATGCACAGTAGTTGTGAGTTATATTGCTTCATTATATTAATTTTCTTATCTTTTAACTTTTTTCTTCTTGCTCCATAAAGATAAGTGAAAATTAATCTTCGAAAAACGTCCTGAATGTAATGCTTTCGACTCATTTTAATTTCTTTTCTTCCAAATTGTATTTAAAATCATATATGAATTAAAGTGAGTATCTTAAGCATTTTGGTATCATTAATCTCTAAGTGTAAATGATTAACTGTATTAACAATTAAACATATATCATAGGTTTATAGGTTAACACAGTAGGAACACATCCTCGTGTGTCTACTTGTGCTGACCTACACTATTCTGTTGGAGAAGAGAAGGTAATGAGTTCTAAACATAACCAATACATGTTCCTATGTATTTGTAATGTAAAAAGACACTCTACCATGTTTCTCCCTATACTATACCTATGTTCACCTCCAAAGAAGGCCAAACAAAAAGTAACATAATATGCCTCTTTTGAACACGTTCGATACATAGCCCTATGTAAGATCTGTGTTTATACAACAGCCTAGTGTGCTAAACTCCACACTAACATATAAGTTTTTCTTAGGGAAGCAAAACAAGCCAGTCGTAAACATGACAGAGACACAACATTGTGAACTTATATGTTCATTAAAACACCCTAGGTAAGTAGAACACACCCTACGACACTTATATGTTTTTAGGCAAAATTTTCTAACCTTTTCATTGCATACTATGGGCTTAACACAACATTATATTTAAACTGCATCTAAATGAAAAAGAAACAAAATGGAAACATTTATTGCACAACATACACACACTCATATGTTCCCTTTGTGCTTAGCAACACCTCTGTGTAGCTACTGTGTCTTCCTCATGTTTTAACCTTGACATTTCTATTTATTTTCCTAATTTTAATTCAAACAATGTGGTCTTATGTCCACTAATGTCTCTAGCTTATGTTCTATCAAAATCCCTCTGTGTAATTCCTATATTGCCCCTACTCCAAAGAGATGCCCCTTATCAAAGTTGGAACATGCTCCAAACACAGTAACATGTACAAGCCATGTGTGACCTACATAAGGCTACTATAAACTATGTTTTCTTATTTTTTAAACCTCCTCTCCCATTAGTTTTCTTTAAAATTTTAGCTTTCCCAAAGTCTTTTAAAGAGATTTCATCCCTAAACCTTTCCTAACCCAACTTTATGCAATCATAAGGATTATTTTCACACTTTCTTCACCAATTTTTAAATGTCATCTAGGTATTTCTCCTACCACACTTTCAATTTTAGTATTTCAATATATTTGGATTATTTACTATTATGAATTATATTTTATGTTATAGTTGATTAAATATCCATTATGGATTATTTTTTAGGATGCTAGGAGAATAGGTTGGATTAATTGTGAACTGCAAGTGATATTTATGGTCGAAGATGGTTAGTGTAAATTATATTGGTTGCTTTATTACTTTCTATTTTTTATATAGTTTGAATGAATTCCTATGCTAGTCTAATAGGAATATGAAATTATGTAAATTGAATGATATTTAATTGAGTTGATTCACCACTTATCATTGAGTATTTATACATGAATTTGATATGTTGTTTGATGACTATCCACTTTTTGAGAATTTATGTCACTTTTATAGGGATTATTTGGTTAACTTTATTTTTTGCATACTTACTTTATGGATAAGGGGTATTAGTTTCATCATACATTAATGATGGGAATGTAAACAAGAGAATTTATTGTTTAAGTTAACACATATTTTAGTGGTACATGTATTACACTATATTTATGCATGCAGATATTATTTTGTGTCAAATATGTTGCACTATACTCTAAACGTATATATATATGGAGCCAAGTGTTGTCTTGTTATTGCTAATTCATGTTTCATTTTATCTTTAGGATATAAGAATATGGTGAGATGAGGACCACCATGACCATTAAGACTCAATAACACTACAAGAAAAATAGATTTTAGTGACAGATATTACCGACATAAAATAAAGATATTCCATCAGGAAGTAAATTTTGAAATAGAAAGTACCAAAGGAAAAACTCATCAGAGAAAGGGCTATAGGTAAAATTTAGCGACAGATAAACTGAATACGCTGCAAATTTAGGGATGGAAATTTGTATATCTATCGGTAAATTTAGCGATAGAATTTTGTGTTGCGGTCACTAAATTAAGGTAAATTCAATGACAAATTTTAAATATTCTATCACTAATTTGCCAAAGGAATTAAAATATTTCATCTGTGAATTTAACGATAGTAAGTTTTAGGTCTGTAACTAAATTTATCGACGATTATAAAACATTATGTCACTAAACTTACCTACGAAATATTATCCATCGTTAAATATTTACCAAAGGAATATATTATTTTGTCAGGAACTTAGAGACGAAGTTATATATCTGTCAGTAACTTAGCATCAAAATGATATATTCCGTCAGTACTTACCAACGGAATATAACAATTCGTCGCTAGGAAATTTCACTATGATAAATTTTAATCATCATTTCTCGCTTCCTATTCGATTTTTTTATTGATAATATTATATTTTTTGTACATTTAATTTCTATAAATAATATATAACATTGAATGGTAAATGTAAAGTAAAATTATCTTGAATGGTTTAAACAAAGAGTATAATGTAAATGAATAAGTATCTTAAAATTACTGCAAATTAAGAGTTTATATAAAAACTTAACAGTAGCAGACTATCATTATATTCACTTATCTAGAAGTTATGCAGGTGGTGAAGGCAAATGCTCCCACAGAGGCGATGAGGTTCTGTCCTTACCCTTCAACTCATCCACCTCATTACAAAGCTGAGTTACACACTTCATCAACCTCTCTGCTGTGCTGTAAAGCTAGAGGACTCTCTCATTTGATGCGGATCACGTACTAGATCCAGCTGTAGTGGATGTGGAAGATTGTGAATAATGTGTGTTTGCAAACGAACCTAAGTTGAAAATCCTTCCACGGCAGTCCCTACCACCTACTGCATTAAGATATGCCAAACATTCATAAGTAGTTTCAGTGTTTTGAGACTGTCGTTCAATGCTTTCTTGTATTTGTTCTTATCATGATAATTGCTTTGTTAATAAGTGATACTTTTTAAAAATTAATATTAAAGTATAGATTTTACATACATGAACTTGCCTACAATGAGTGATGATGACAGTCACACCATCATGCTTCCTGGTGTGAGTGTGCAAAAAGAGCTAGCATGGTGTAGGCTTCCTACCCTTAGACTTTTCCTACATCGAATAACTTTTTTATAATTAAACTAAAATTTACAAAAACTTTGATAGAATTTTCTCTATTTTTATGATATTTATCCCCTAGTAGACAAAAGAATTTAACTCAACAACACAACCATTAATGGCACCAAACATTTGTAATATTATTATTCTCCATAATGAACATATATTTTCATTTTAAATTCATACATCAAATTACATTGAAATCAAATTTCATACGTCAAAGTAAAAAAATCAGGATATAAGTGTAAATTTTTTATACTTACAAGTTGAAGTGCATCCTCCTGGTGGGTCAAAGATCCTCCAATGTGTGTGGGTAAACTCTCTCCGTCTGGTCCTCTACGTTTATTGGAAAAATTACGCTCTGAAATGGATATTATCTCAGGTGATGTCCAATACTGCTGCCAACGACTCCATATTCTTTCAGATATATATGGTAGTCGTACACCATTCTTATGTATCGAAGCAAGAATGTCCCTATAACATGTATGAGCTCGCCTCTCCTAAACATTATAAATTACAACATCAAATTTTAAATCCCAAGAAATTTCTTTCTGAAAAAATGAAAAACAAACTATAAGTACTTATAAACGAAAAAATTTATCTAATTAATTTATAAAATTAGATAAAATAAAAAAGATTAAAGAATATATTTTGTGTACCTCAAACTCTAGATAATAAAAATTCTTTGTTGGCTGAGAGACATTCCATGTAAAACCCTCAAGATCTACCCTCTCCTTAAACTTGGATGAGATATTTCTTGAATACATTACATACGCAACTAACGTAATATATAAGTTATTTTAGATCTTCAAACTAAAACCTATAACTTCAATATAAACATATTGTATTATCGTGTATTAAAAAATTTAAGAATTTTATTTACAAATTATTGACGATTGTGAGATGCGTTCTTTTATCAACTCCTTTAGCTCCAGGTTGGAGGTCGCCTCCTTCACCCACAACGTTTATATCTCTGTCGGTATAGGAGTGGTGGATGGTATAGGGCTAATGGATGGTATAGCAGTAGGTACAGAAGGTGATGCCTCATATAGATATGTAGTAGCATATGTAGAATGTGATGCTTCACCTGGAAACGTATTGGCTTCTCCTAATCGTTGTAACCTGAAACTTGGCCACATCATATCTTGCTTTCTCTTTGATGGCATATTTTTAACCTGAAATTCATATTTTATTATATTTTCTAGTATATAATAGAATAATATAAATTCAATATATAACAATATATTGTTGATGCGATAATAAATTTATCTATATAATATTCTATTACAAACATAAACTAATCACTATCAGCACTTAATTATAAATCAAAATCATCACCGTCTTCTTTTTATGAAGAACTAAAATCAAACTTAGGCTGCTCTTCAGATCTCTCGCCCTCCTCATCCTCTCCAAATGAAATTTCAACATATTGATTATTTGGATCGTTCAAAGATTCATTCTCGTCATATGTTACACCTGCATTTATTTTATAAACATTTTCCTAAAATGCTTCACTTTCAATTCTCTTATTTTCTCCTTTTCTATATAATTCAAAAACACGTCTACATTTTACTTTGCATACAGCCAACTAATCTGATTTATCTCTTCATAAGCTGGGAAAAAGGACATAATACACCTAGATCACTTGCATCGCCAACACGAAAGGTTTAAATTGTCTAAATCTTCTTTTTTGGTTGATTTCAACTAGATTCTATCGACTGTGCACTTTTGTTCGAACATTAAAATTTGGATTAAACCATTTACACTTAAATATCACACTCCATTTGATTAGTAATACAAGGTACTCAATTTCAAGTATCTTAATAATTTTACCACAGTAATCCATCAATTCTCCCTGTATGCAAACCCCACTATTTACTATTGTCGTGCTATGACCATTCCATTCTGTATGAAGTTTATATCCATTAAAAAAATAAACCATGTACCATTTAACAGTTCATAAAGTTCCTTTTGCAAAATCACATATGAACTTGTTCTCTATTGGATTTTATGAGGCCTAAACAAAAAACAAATTATCATATTAAATAGTATAATGTCATCTAATCACTTTGATATGATAATTCAACCATTTCAATTATTATAAGTGAAAACTTACATATTTCTCGAACCATCAAAGAAAGTGTCTTAACTTCTTTATTGATATCATCCTATGCTTTTTCAGGCATTAGCTCGTGTAACCATTCCTCATATAATCTAAAGGAATTATTATGTATTTTAGTTGTGATCAACACTAACTAAAACCTAAATAGTCAAATTTAAAATCAACTTAAACTTACTGCATGAAAGGTTGAACCTCTTGATAATTCAATAAAATGTAACCATGGGTAGCTTTTATTTCTTCTTCTGTTAAATTATTACAAGTGAAAACTTATGTATTTCTCGAACCATCAAGGAAAATGTTTTTCAACTTCTTTATTGATATCATCCTATATTTTTTCAAGCATTAGCTCACACAACCATTCCTCGTATAATCTAAAACATTATTATGTATTTTAGTAATGGACAACACTAACTTTGAAAACCCAAATAATCAATTTCAAAATCAACTTAAACTTACTGCATAAAAGGTTCAACCTCTTGATAATTCAATAAAATGTAACCATGGGCAGCCTCTATTTCTTCTTCTATTAACATTCTTCTTATTGACCGTCCATATGTTCATCCAGGATACGTGACAAATGGATAAGTTACCGTTAACATCACCCGTTCCTCCCCCATCATCATTACGAGGAACTTTTCTTTATCTTGTGTGCACATGCGGCTGAAAATAATGTCAATAAAATGCACTTGCTTCCTCTACTAAATAAGCATTATATTAGATTGTTGGTTCTAGACTATCTTAAGGTTCGTTCCTCTCTTTCTCGAGTTATAACCATTAAGCAAAAATCATAAACCCTAATCAGATTATAAAGGTTGCAATCTCTTAATTCATAATCTATCCAAAACCCTAATTAGTTCTGAATTTCTCTAATAAACTATCGAAAACCTATGCAAGAACTCTCTTCGTGCAAATTCTCGATCTGATTCAATTCTAGTTTCTATTAAATCACCTAACACTTGTTAGGTTAATTTAATTATTTTTCATTCGAATCACCCTCTCAGTTTGTTATCAAATTATGCAATCCCATAATCAAACCACAATAATAGCCAATAAATACATAAACAATCATATTCTTATTAATTCAAGAATAAAATTCCAAAGGTGACATCCTCTACATTCTAGGTCCTATCATCAACCGTTCAATCCAATTCTTTATAGTAATAAAACTAAAAATAAGAGGAAATACAATCTAAAATGGATGAGGGAGGCAGAGATGTCAAGAAACCTTTTGATCCAAGAATTACTTCGAGTTAACTTCTTCTCCTCTTTTCTCTTCCTCTATCTCTCGATAGTTTCTTTCTAGGGTTTCTCAAGGTAGCTTATGCAAAAGCTCTTTCTTTGCCTCTTCTTGTTCTTTTTATATCATCTTGTGATTTAAGTAACCCTAGGGTTTTTTTTAGGTCCAAAAGGTCCAAAAAATCCCTCGAAACTTAATGTTCCTAACTATTTATGCATCTGCCTGACACAAGCTATTGGGCCCATGTCTCAGTACTTATTAAATGGCTACATTACGAGAGGACAAGGTAAAGATCAAGTGAGAAGAAGGTTGGCAGCACTAAAAAAACATGTTTATCTTGAATTTTTTTAAGTTTTCCTGTCACCCTCGTGTAACAAGCACGATCGTGCTCTCTTAGTGAAAGAGTAGTTCTGTCACGATTGTGCTAGTGCACGATCATGCACCCCTATAAAAGGGGGGTTCCGTGACGATCATGTACCCCGAGTGAAAGATTTTTGTCACTCAATTTTGTGTAAGTCGTTTCTCTCTATTCCGATGTCCAAAAATTACAGACTTTATACCATTGGAAAGCTAAGAGGATAAGTTACAATCTTTATAAAGATAACTTTGTCTGATTCAGCCTATATCAATATAGTTTAATCGTTGAAATCAGGACACAAATTCTATCAGGGATTGCATGGCAGCCTTAGCCAGCACTTGTGACGTTATCATGTAAAGGCCACATTTCTTTCATCCGAATTCCTAAAATTTTATGTGAGATATCGTTGGAAAGCTAAGAGGACGAGCTAAAATTTTAGTGAAGACAACGTTGTCCAATTTTTCCTAGATTAATACAGTTTATTCCTGGAATTTAGAGCCACTAACACTGTCCAGGGTAATGCTACAATTAAGTCCCCTTTTTTCTTCTTTCACCTATTATGAGCTTTTCATATATTCCAAAAAGAAAATTGAGATCCAACAACCACTAAGTGTACTTACATGACTTCCAACATAACAATTTATTTTAAATCTATCCAGGGCCATCTAACAACATACTATTCCATTTCCAACAACAATCAATAACCTAACACAAACAATAGTTGTGAACATGTACAGAAGGGAAATTCTCCAACTCTTATCTTCATTACTAAATCAAAATAGAGTTTGTACATAGCTTTAGTTACATATCAAGGTCACAATGATAGTGTAATACAAAATATAAATGAATGCTCATGCTTGATATGCTTATAAAGCTTCCAAAATATAGTCGAACTAACTTAGTTACAAAAAGTAGATATCTTGGAGTTTGCCAAAGCTTGTAAGAATCAATTATCTTTTCGTTCTGTACTTGAGGAGTGAAAAATAATGGGTTGAGCCGTGAATCTTAATGACTAATACGTTTATAGCCGTTGGTAATGAGCTACACAAAATCAAACATATATATATATATATATCATTTTAATCTAGCAATTACATTATCTACAGTTCTAGCTTAAAGCACTCAGGAAAAAAATTTGTTATCATATAAAATCATGTATATTTAACATTCAACATAACATTCAAGAGTGAATCATACTCAACATATCAAGATGAATTGCACAAACATAATGGCTTGAAAGAGTCCGATAGAACAAAATGGAGAAATCGAAGTTTACACCATAAACAAAATGATTTTATTTCTTAGGAGCTTATATGCCACAAGCGGGTAGCCGTCTTTCAAGGCCTAATAAGAAGATAAACCATAGTGCATTTTCCAACAATCGTAACCATTCAAAGTCAAGCATTTAAGCATGTAAGCAAGTAAGAAATCAGCCCATCAATAGAGTAACTATAAACATACTACCCACCTAATTGATTGTAAATCCAATCTCAAGTTTGCCTTTCCTCTTGCTCTTGCCTTGGATTTTCCTGGTGCCCTTTAAACAAACAAGTTTCATTTAACTAAATATACAAATAGAAAATCCATAAAGCTTTAATAATCAAAAACAAAATAAGTTTCTTGGTCCTCTCCTTTCTCCCTTTATTTCTAGTACAAGAAGCTCTTTTTCTCTAGTTCCTTTTGCTACCAAAGCAAGAAGAAAAGATGAAAATTAAATAAGGCTCAGCTGAACCTATTCCTTCTTCTTCTTTCTCTTTTTTCTTTCTTTCCTTTTTCTTCTTTTTTGGTTCGTTTTCTCCTTCTCTTCTTCTAGTTCCTTCTATGTTTTTCTTTTCTTTCTTACTAACTTTTCCAGCACACTTCACACACTCTTCACTACCTCTTTCTCATTTCTTTTCGTATTATATAAGACTAATTTTTGTACTTTCAAGTTTACCCTTCCATATTTAATTTAATGTCTACGTTCTCCTCTTTTGTGTCTATTACACACTAACTTAATTCTAACATCTCTATTTAATTCACGCAAACGCATGTAAATAACATATATTCATGACTAAATTCTGACATATTCTAATCTTAAAAAATTTCTAATTTCTATTCATGCTTGCTAAATTAATGGACTAAATTCTAACACAGGTCACAATTGTAGGCCATTCCCTAAGCTTCTATCGTGAATATGGCATGTAGGCCACAATTGTAGGCCAAATCTGGTGCTTTTGTCATGATTGTGGTCTGACATACCACGATTTTGGGACATTGTTTTAGCCCAAATGTCTTCGAAACTCCTCTATTCTTCATTGTTGACCCTGAAGCATTAGCAATCACATCAAGGTGCCTCAAAAACAGGGTAATTAAGCTCAAGGACTTGTACTAACTCATAAAACAATTAAAACATAAATAATTAACAAACTAACATAATTCTAACCTAAACACATATAAAATGATTGAATTAACAATTAAACATATATCAAACTATGCCCTAAAACACGATGCAATTTACACTTATCACATTCATTAGCATTTCTTATTCCTTTAATTGTTTTTGTTTTATTTTCTTTTTTATTAAAATTCTAAAAACAATGTTTAGGCTAGATATAAGAACTAGTATTAATAGTCTTCCTGGGATCGACTAGTATTTATCAATGAGCTATATATACATTCTGAACTTACTATTATTACATAATTGACTAACTCACACTTAAGTTAATTAAGATTTTGGCACTGTTACTGGGGGCTTTGATATTAAAAATGTCTGAACGCTATTACTCTAGTCATTTTCATTTTATTTTGATTTGTCTTTGTTTTATTTTCTTTTATTTTAATTTTTTGGTATTAATTTTCTTTTTTTTTGCTTATTTTATTTTATTTTTTCATATCTTGTTATATTTGTGGCTTATTAATTTAATTATCTTTTACATTTCTCTACTTGATCTTAAATTTGTGGTTTATTATAGGAATTACAATTCATTGTCATATCCACAACTCACAATGTATAGATGGAGCAAACGGGACATTTGTGGGAGCCGGAGTATGTCTTTGCAAATAGTGGCATCACCACATGGAAGAGTGAGGTGTTCTCATATGTTTTTGGAAGCGCAATCGATATTCAGGCCATATAGCAACATTGGTAGGAGTTATCAATACAATCGTGAATGTCAAACACCTATCTATACATGGGAGCAACCGAGCATATACAATGAACCTCAAGGTGTGTTATATGCGAATATCTACAATTCAGAATGGAGTAATTCTTATACTTATAGATGGAATGGTTACACTCCTTTTGGACATTTACAGTAACAAACATCTCCATATAACGAGCCAACTTTGGAAGATAAGTTAATGAAAATCCGTGCTGAAATGAAAGTTGATTGGCATAAATTTGGGAGTGAAGAGGCAATTTTATTTATTTTGGTAGTGGTAGAGGTCAGGCGTCTGGAGGACAAACATATAGTAAGCAAGCACAACATATTCCCAGTTGTGATCATTATGGGAAAAGACATAGTGGGGTATACTAGAAGGTATCGGGAGCTTGTTTATGTTGTGGCTTTTTCGAGCATCAGATTAGAGAGTGTCCCACAACTTTAGGAGAACAAGCTAGAGTGAGAGGAGGATCAGTGACAAAAATGACTGTCCAATAGAACATAGATAGTGAAGCAGGACAAAGAGGCAGATATAGGGGTAAAACTAATTCACCAGGTCCTGGTGTTAGGACCAAGGTACGAAGTACACAACCATAGTTCCAGGCTAAGATCTTTGTTATTATGAGACAGGAGGCATAGAATTCTCTAGATGTTGTTGCAGGTGTGTTACATGTCTTTAATTTTGAGGCATTTGCATTGTTTGATCTTGGATCTACACATTCATTCATTACACCATATCTGGCATTTAAACTTTATTGTGTGAGAGAGATGTTGAAATTTGGCTTAGAGGTGAGTACTCTAGTAGGTAGTACTATAATGATTAGAGAAATATGCAAAGCCAATTTGCTATTACAGCATTTCAAAGAGATAAACATCATTTTAGGTATGGACTAGCTTATTGCTCATAGGGCTGTGATTAATTGTAATGCTAAAAAAGTCACTCTTGAATCTCCTATCCAACTAAAGGTTATATTTCAAAGTGTTAGTCAAGCAATGCCTGTAACATCCCCTCACCAATTGCTAGTGAACAGTGACATATGCATGCATTCATACATATGCACATGCATAGTAGATA
>JAOTAY010023440.1:0-30039 GCA_025629805.1 Erythroxylum baracoense | reverse complement strand
GATTGAAGAAATTCATACTAAGGTCGATGATTTGAGTGACTCAGTTGGTGATCTACATGAGGAAGTAGCTTATCTTCCAGTGTCAATAGAAGAAGACCTCAAGTTAATCAGGGATGACATGCAACGTATGTTTTCTGAAATCATGAAGCATCTGAGATAACCTTTTTGATTAATAACAAATAGGGGGAGAAGAACAGAAGAAATGGGGAGAAAAAAAGAAGGAAGAAGAAATAAGAAAAGAATAGGGGGAGAAGAGCAGAAGCAGAAGCAGAAGAAAGAAAGGCAGAAGAAATAAGAGAAGAACATATACAAGAAAAGAAGATATCATATGTGTATATTGCTTGATGTCTTCTTATTCATTATCTGAATAAAAATCGTTCATTCACTTTTATCTTTCTATATTATGATTATTTATTATCATCAAAAAGGGGGAGATTATTAAGTCAAGAGGACTTTACGATGATTAATTTTGATGACAATCAAATAACAATAATGTTAGAAACAAAAGATGTCTTTGACAAGTGTGTTAAGTGCATAGACGCAAAGACTGTACAGATGCAGACGCAGACGCAGACGCAGACGCAGACGCAAAGACTATAAAGATGTAGACGTAGATACAGACGCAGACACAGATGAAGACGCAAACGCAGACGTAAAGACAATGTAGAACCAGACACAGACACAGACGTAGACGCAGATGCAAAGACAATGCAGACGCAGACACAGACACAGACGCAGAAGCAAAGACAATGCAGACGCAGATGCAGACGCAGACGCAGACGCAGACGAAGATGCAGATGCAGATGCAAAAACAATGCAGATGTAGACGCAAACGTAGACGCAAACGCGAAGGCAAAATAGAAGCAAAGAAAACATAGACGATACCACGAAGATACACTAGCATATCAGACAGTCATTTAGTCAGAGTTAGTTACAGAACTCAACCAAATGACGGTTACCTAGAAGCAGTTATCAAGAATCAAGAAGCCATTATCAAGAACAAAGAAGCAGTTAGAGACGAAGACTATAAATATTAGTTGCAGTCGAAGATGTAAGATGATGATGATATGATGATGAATTGAGACAGAGAAAAACTGAGACAAGTTAGAAAGCTAGATAATCTGAGAAGAAAAGTATTACTATGCTTACTTAGAATAGAGCTAACATTACTGTAACAAAACCTCATGATCTTTTTCTAGTGAGAGAAAGAAAAGGCTGATAGCCCGGAGAGGCTAAGATAGTGAAAGAATACTTTGTAAGAGACCTGAAGAGGCTCTGGAAAGGAAAGAATACTTGTAATCATTTGAAGAATAGTGGAACACTCAGACGAACTCTGAGGACTGGACGTAGCCCATGATTTAGGGTGAACCAGTATAAAAATCGCATTGTCTACTCTCTACTCTTTACTTTAGTTTACTTTGTTGTTAAAACTCTTAGAGGAGTAATTTGCGATTTATCTACGTAATAAGTTGTGATATTCTTCTAATAGGAAAGAAAAGTTTTCTTTTCAAGATTTTATATTAAAAAGGAGGATACACCATTTAACCCCCCTTCTTGTGTATCTAGTTTCTTGAACTTAAAGTCTTTATTATCACCAATTGATTAGTCCATATGTCTCCAAATAATTAGTCCACATGTCACTCTAAGATTGATTCACTTGTTACATAATAATTCGTCCATTTGGCACTTATTTAACTATGCCAAATATCACTCAATTATATGCTTAATAATCCTAATTTTTCATGTATCAAATTATTATACCACTTAACATTTTCCTAATCCAAATGTCCATTTTAATACCTTAATTCTCTAATGATAACAATTAATTCCAAGTTACTAAGGATGATCCCTCAACTGAAATTGAAAACATATGCAACTAACAATCATATCAAAGGTTTAACTCCTATCATATATACTTTCATGAACATGTAACATTTCAACTAAGGTATAACTTGGGGCCTTATAGTAAAATCATCCATAAAGACCTCATTAATGCTTTTAACATACTGATAGAAAACACTTACCATGCATCTTTGAAAGGTGGCTACGACATTGTAGAGTCCAAACGACATTCTTCTGTAGGAAAATGTAACAAATGGGCATGTGAAGATTGTTTTCTCCTGATCCTTCGGAGCTATCACGATTTGATTATATCCGGAATGCCCATCCAGAAAATAGTAATGAGATCATCCCACAAGTCATTCAAGCATCTAATCGATGAATGGGAGTGGAAAGTATTCCTTGTGTGTAGCAACATTTAACTTCCTGTAATCGATGCACACTCGCCATCCATTTTGAATTCCTGTAGGAACAAACTCTTTATTCTCATTCTTCACCACAATAATCCCAGTTGTCTTTGGTACTACTTAGACTGGACTCACACATTTACTATTTGAAATTGGATATATTATATCAATATTAAGCAACTTCAAAATCTCTATCTTTACCACTTCCGTCATCGGAGGATTTACTCTTTTTTGTGATTCTCTTGATGGTTTGGATGGTTTGGATCTTTCTTCCAATAAAACTCGGTGCATGCATATCGAAGGGCTAATACCCTTAATGTCAGTAATGGTCCACCCTATAGTTATGATGTGGTCCTTAAGCACTCAAACGAGTTTTTCCTCTTGAAGCGTGGTTAAGTTCTTTGCTATGATTATTGAAAGTGTTTCTCCTTCTCCCAAAAACATATATTTTAAGTTCTTCGACAATTGCTTTAATTCAACTGTAGGTGCCTGCATAATCAAAGGTAGAGATTTTGTATGATATATTGGCAGTTCAATATTTGGAAATACATACCTTTTTTGGTATTGTTTGTAGTGATTACAGTGTTAACATAATTTCTTACATTTCATTCGTAAGGAGCAAGTTAGAATTTTGCAAAATTTTTTACTTTAAACTCAAGCAAAGAATTACTTCTAGCTTATCTTTACCATCCATATCAAAAATCTCTTCAGACAAAGTGTTGGCCCTGGGTCTCAATTCGTATTTCGTGGCGACAAGGTGCCAAAATTTAGGGACTTTCAAAATAAGATATATAAATAAAATAAAATAAAGATAAAAAGAATTCATGGTGGACTTTTTAAAATAAATATATATACATAAGACTAACATCAAGATAAAAAGAATTTAATTATTGGTGGGAGTAAAAACAAATAAATAAATAAATAATAAAATGAAAAATGTCACGGCCGTGATAAATCAAAAGTCACAACTGTGAGAGTCAAAGGAACCACGATCGTGCTTGTACACGATCGTGAGTAAAAGCACAAAAGTCACAATCGTGCATATGCATGATCGTGACATATGATGAACAATAGTGGTATTAAAGGGGTGTCGCGATCGTGCATATGCACGATCGTGACATCCTATATGCACGATTCCGACATCCTTACTGCACATACCCACTTCAAATCTTCATAACTTTCAATCCTGAAATCAAAAAATTATAAACTTATATCATTAGAAAGCTAAGAGAAAGAGCTACAACTTTTAGACAATTTTGTCTAATTCTGCCTAGGTCAATATAGTTTATTCATCGAAGTTTTAGAACACATTTTATTCCCTTTTTTCCTTTTTTTCTCTCTACTGTCAATATATATAACTTCTATACATTTCAAAAGACCCGATTCCAACAATCAAAACCATACAAACAAAACTCCCAACTTGACCAATTTCTTTGGAAAAATTTATCCAAGGCCTTCAAACATCTAACAATTTTATTCCCAGCACGTTAATAACTTACCAGAGAAGAAATTCTAAACATATACAAAAAAGAATTTATGTAGTTCTCACTGTCATTTCTCTAACAAATGCAGAGATTGTACATATTTAAAAGCCATTTCAGTAGCATAATATAAGACAATTAAGAATGCTCATGCTTGATATGCTTCTGGAGTACCAAAAGTTTCTGAACTAACTTAATTACAAAAGACTTAAATCTTAGAGTTGCCAAAGCTTTACAAGGGTTCAGTAATGATCTGCTTTTTCTTCACCTGATGAGTGGAAAAATAATGGGGTGAGCTACGACACTCAGTGGCTAATACGTTTATAGCCAGCGATAACAATCCACACACACAATCAAGTACATATATGCATATATATATATATATACATATTGCATTTTAGACTTAGCAGATCACACTATCCACATTCCAAATTTTGAGAATTCACTTGTTCAAAAACTCATTATCACACAAATCAGATCATATGTTTCATTTAGTCCTCACAAAATAACACCCAATTATGCTCCATATCCAACAAATCAAGATATAATGCACAATCATAATGGCTCGGGAGAATCCCATAAAATAGAATGGCGAAACCAAGGTTTACACCATGAACAGAAGGAGTCCATTTTTTGGAGCTCATATGCCACAAGTGGGCAGCCGAGAGAAGGCTTTAGGTCAACGTGCATGTGACAAATATAATGGTATCTCTCTTAATTTTTCCCATGCTTACATTTTTCATATCATATTCATACTTTCATGCTTCTTAAAATTTTTCTGTATTTCATCAATATAAAAATGTAGTATCTTTCAAAGTAAACATAATATCAAATTCACAGAATATTTTTCCCACATTCACACTGATTCAAGATAAGTAACTTAGTATTCATACAAGAAAATATTTTAGCTCATTATCACAATAACTATAAACATACTACGCACCTATTTACTTGTAATTCCAAGATCAAGTTTGTTCTTTTTCTTGCTCATGATTTTGAAGTTCATGGTTCCCTTCAAACAAACATATTTTCAGCTAATCAACATACACGAATAAAACTTACATAAGCTTTAAATATCTAAAAATGAGCTTAGACTTCATCTACTCTTGGTTTATCTAACTAGAAGAACTAAGATCTAGTTGAAGGTTCATAAAAATCTAAGTACACAAATCTCTTGTTCCTCTTCTTTCTCTCTTCATTTTTAATACATACCCTATCTTCTCTACTTCCTTCTTCTATCAAAAGAAGAAGAATAAATAAGTAAATGATTACCTAAAACTCAGCTGAACCTTCTTCTTCCATTTCTTATCTCCTTTTTGTTTCTTTCCTTCTTCTCCTCTCTATGTTTCGGTTCTCCTTCTCTTCTTCCAGGTTCTTCTACGACTTTCTCTCTTTTTCTTTCTTAATATGCACGACTCTCTTCTCTTCTTTTCTTATTAATTTAAGACAAACCTTTGTCTTTCCAAGTTTACCCTTCCTTATTAATCTAATGCCTTCTATCTCCTTAGCTTAATTCTAACTCTTTCTTTTAATTCATGCAACCACACGAGATTCATAATATATCTAATTAAACTCCAAAATTTTCTAATTCATGAATTCTAACTTATATTCATGCTTGCTAATTTAATAAAATAAATTCTAAGAAAAAATTTAGGGTCTAAAATTTCCCCCTTAAAAAATTTCGTCCTTAAAATTCTCACCTGAGTCCACAATTAGGTATGGATACTTCTCCTTCACGGCTTCCAAAGATTCCCATGTTGCTTCCTCTCTTGCATTATTCTTCCTTGAAACTTTAACCAACTTCACAGTTTTATTTCTTATGACTTTTTCCTTTGAATCTATAATTACCACTGGTTGTTCTTTATAAGTCAAATCCTCCTTTAATTGAACCTCTGAAGGTTGGACTATGTGCGAAGGATCCGATCTATATCTCCTTAGCATTGATACATGGAAGACATTATGAATCTTGGATAACTCTGGTGGCAAGGCTAACTTGTAGGCGAGAGGCCTAATCTTCTCAATAATCTTATAAGGGTCTATGTATCTTGGACTGAGTTTACCCTTTTTACCACATCTTAAAACATCTTTCCATAGTGAGGCTTGAAGGAATACCTTATCTCCAACTTCATATTCCATCTCCTTCTTATATGCATTTGTATAGCTCTTCATCCTGTCTTAAGTTGCCTTGAGTCTCTGTTTCATTAAATTAATCTTGTATACTGTATTTTATACCAACTCAGGTCCTAAAAATTTCCTTTCACCTTCCTCATCCCAATAAATAGGAGTTTTGCACCTCCTACCATACAGAGCTTCATAAGGTGCCATTTGAATTCCCGAGTGGTAGGAATTGTTGTAAGCAAACTCAATCAATGGTAAATGTTCATCCCATGAGCCTTTGAAGTCCATAACAAAAGCTCTTAGCATTGCTTCCAATGTCCTTATTGTTCTCTCTGATTGGTCTTGAGTCTGCAGATGGAATGTTGTGCTAAAATGGAACTTAGTTCTCAAAGCCTCTTACAAACTTTCCCAAAATCTGGAGGTGAACCTGAAATCTCTATCTGAGACTATAGAACTTGGAATCCAATGAAGTCTGATTATTTCATCTATGTATTTCTTGGCCAAGGCATTCAAAGAATCTGTTTGTCTAATTGGCAAGAAATGTGCTGACTTGGTTAGCCTATCTACAATCACCCATACTGCGCCATGCTTCCTGTTGGTTCTCGGTAATCCCATCAAGAAACCTAATGTAATCTTTTCCCACTTCTATTTAGGAATATACAAGGGCTTAAGCTTACCAGCTGGTGCTTGATGTTCTGCTTTAACTTATTGACATACCAAGCATTTTCCATCATACTCTGCAACATCTTTCTTCATTCCTCTCCACCAGAAGTGTTCTTTCAAATCTTTATACATTCTTGTACTTCTCATATGCATTGCATATGGAGCATTATGTGCCTTATCAAGAATTTCATTCTTCAATTCTTACCTATCTAGAATACATATTTTGTTGCCTACCACCATCAATCCATCTTCTCTTATTTCTATTTCTGAAGGCTTATCATTTTTAATTTCTTCTCTGAGCTTGCTCAAGTATTCATCTTATTCCTTCAATTCCTTAATCTTCTCATTCAATACTGGCCTTACTCTAAAATTAACCAATATACCACCAGATTCGACTTGCCTCAAGTTCACCTTAAGTTTGGCTAATTCCTTTAGCAAAGGAAGATATATTGTCTTTACATGTGCCATAGCAGATTTCCTGCTCAGTGCATCCGATACTACATTAGCTTTTCCCGAGTGGTAGTTTATCATCAAGTCATAATCCTTTAATAATTCTAACTACCTTCTTTGCCTCAAATTGAACTCTTTTTGGCTCATCAAATAATTAAAACTTTTATGGTTTGTAAATACCTTGGTGGTGACTCCATATAAATAATGTCTCCATATTTTCAATGCGAAGACTATAGCAGCCAATTCCAAGTCATGCTTAGGGTAATTCATTTCATAAGGTTTTAATTACCTAGAAGCATAGTCAATCACTTTATCTCCTTACATCAACACACACCCTAATCCTTTCCTCGAAGCATCTCTATATGTTGTATATCCATCACTAACAGAAGGCAAAGTCAAAATTGGTGCAGTTGAAAGCTTATTCTTCAATTCCTCAAAGCTCCTCTGACATTCTTCTGTCCACACAAATTTTTTACTGTGCCTTGTCAATTTGGTGAGTGGGGTTGCTATCATGGAAAAGTCTTCTATGAATCATCTGTAATAACCGACTAATCCTAAGAATCTCCTCACTTTTGCTACATTCTTTGGTGTCTTCCATTTAACGACAGCTTCTATTTTCTGTGGATCCACATGTACTCCTTTTTCCAAAATGATGTGTCCAAGAAACACCACTTCCCTTAGCCAAAATTCACATTTATCGAATTTGGCATATTGCTCTTTCTTTCTTAATGTCTCCAAGGAAATCCTTAAATGCTCTTTATGCTCTTTATCACTTTTGGAATAAACCAATATATCATCAATAAAGACTATGATAAACTAGTCTAGGAAAGGCTTAAAGACTCTATTCATTAATTCCATGAAGGTTGCAGGGGCATTAGTTAATCCAAAGGGCATAACTAAGAACTCAAAATCCTCATATCGTGTTCTGAAAGCAGTCTTTGACACATCAGACTCTTTTATTCTCAATTAATGATAACCTGATCTCAAATCTATTTTGGAAAAGACTTTTGCTCTTTAAAATTGATCAAACAAATCATCTATGTGTGGAGAGGATATCTATTTTTGATAGTGACATGATTGAGCTTCCTGTAATCCACATACATCCTCAAGGATCTATCTTTCTTTTTCATAAAAAGAGCTAGAGCTCCCCAGGGTGAAGAGCTAGGCCTAATAGAACCTTTCTCCAACAGGTCTTCTAACTACTCTTTAATCTCCTTCAATTCTGCCAAAGCCATTCTATAAGGTGGAATAGATATTGGTGCCATGCTTGGAATAAGCTCTATGGTGAAATAACCTCTCTAGGTGGTGGTAATCCTGGTAGTTCCTCCAGAAAGAAATATGGAAATTCCCTGACCACAGGAATGTTTTCTAATTTTTCTTCATCTACCTCTGTGTTTACCACATATGCCAAGAATGCATCATATTCTTTCCTCATCATCTTCTCTGCTGTTAGAGATGAAATAATTCTAGACAGGCTTGCTTTCTTAGTTTCCACAAGCACCACCTTTTCACCTTTGTCCAGTGCAAACTCTATCGTCTTCTATTTGTAATTCAATTTGGCATTATATTTTTCTAAAGTGTCCATGCCCAAAATCACATACAATCCCTTCTTCTCCAATGGCATTAAATCCACTACTAATTTTACCTCACCAATACATATTTCACACTCTCAATAAACATGACTAATAATAACATATTGGCCAATCGGGGTACTAACCATCAAAGCACTATCTAGTAAACTCAAATTTCTATCATGCAAAATCAAACTTGATGAAACAAATGAGTGGGTAGACCCAAATCAATCAAAACAATAATGTCATTATGAAACAATTTAACATACCAATAGCAACCTTTAGAGCTGCTTCTGCTTCCTTCCTCGTCATTACAAATACTCTAGCTGGTGCTTGCACTTTTGGTCTTCTTAGAGGATTTACTTTCCTGGCTACACTGGAACTACCCACTTCAGTTGCAGACTCAACGCCTTCAGTCTCAATCCTTCTTGACGATTACATCCGAGTTCCCTCTCGTCTTGTATACTGTGGACACTCCCTAGCCATATGCCCTTTTTCTCTTCACTTAAAAAAAGCACTAGTCAGTTTATAGCACACCCTTTATGGAATTTGCCATAATGATTGCATTTGAGAAAAGATGGCTTTTCCGCCTCTCCTCTTCCCCTGCCTCCAATAGTCGAGGCTTGAAGGGAAGTAGTTCTCATTATTTTGGGCCTGCTTGCACCACTGCTCCTAATATCAAACTGTGTGGGGAAATTCCTGGTACCGCTTTCTGGCATAGATGCACTGCTACTACCGCCTCTTCTGAGCTGTTCTCTTCCTTTCCTCTTTTTGTTCACTACGCTCTTTATATTTTCTACATTCTCCACCATTAATGCAACTTCTACTAATTGTTGGAAATCACAAAAATTTTGCACCACCACTTTCTTTCTTATGGCCAAATGCAGTCTTGCTTCAAATCTTTGGCACTTAATTGCTTTGCTCATCATTAGCTCAGCTGCATATCAAGACAACTGTATAAATCTACACTCATATTCGCTCACTGCCATCTCCCTCTGGGTGAGACTCAGAAACTCCCTCTGCTTTTGTTGGATATATACCTCAGATAGATATTTCTTCTTATAGGCAGTTTGGAAATCTTTTTAGGTTAACACTGGTGACTTTAACTGGCTTCCTGGTATGCTTTCACACCAATTCAGGGCATCTCCCTACAACAAGCTTGCAACATACACATCTCTTTCATCATCCTTACAATCTATCTGTTCTAATATTCTTTCGATCTTCCTCAAACAAGTCTTAGGTTCCTCTGGATCAGTTGTTCCATAGAAATCCACTACGCCATACTTCCTCAGCTTATCAAATTGTTTCCCTCTCTTAACGGGGGATGGGGTGGAAGTTGATGGCATCTAATCCATACTCTGAACAAAAGCCTGAGCAAAGGCTTGGAACATTCTAGGATCAAACATATTAGGCATTTGTCCTTAAGGAAGAGATGACTCAGGCATTTGTGGTTGAAAGGGCTCGCTATCCTGCCCTATAGTCGCCTCAACAATCACTGGGGCTCTGGACTCGTCAGTACCCTCCTCTCTCGGTGGAGAATCAGGTGCAACAGATCCTTACAAAAATCCTTAGGCTCTTCTACGAGGTGGCATTTTACTCCTTCAATAAGATATTATCATTTAGCTTACTTTTCATTTTAATCTTATTTCCTACATATATGCATGATATGCATGTCACTTAATGCAATCAATAATCTCAACAATGCAAACAATTAATTTAACAATACAAACACTTTATTACACATCATATATTTCATAATATAACATATTTTAAGCCTAGGGATCTTTAAAAATTGTGGGTTCTGATATCAAAGATGCTGGCCCCAAGTCTCGGTCCTTATTTTGTGGTGATAAGGCGCCAATATTAGGAGACTTTTAAAATAAAATAAATAAATAATGTTTTTAAAATTTACATCAAGGTAAAAAAATTCAATTTCTTAGTGGGAGTAAAAAAAACAAACAATTAAAATAAAATAGCATAAAATAAAATGGGCATGAAAATAAATTGGAGTGAGAGTCAGACTAAAATATAACAAATGAATAAAGGAAATAAACAGAAAAGAAGAAGTGGAAAAAGTCACAGGCGTGAATTTTGAACTCTCACGCCCGTGAGATGAGGGTGTTGTGATCGTGCTTAAGCATGACCATGACATTTGGTGAATAGTCGCAGAAAAATGAGGTTAATCGTGATGAAAATTTTGGATTGTCGCGATCGTGCTTGTGCACGATCGTTACAACCCTATCGCACATACCCATTTTAAAACTTCATAACTTTCAATCCCGAATTCCAAAAATTATAAACTTTATGTCGTTAGAAAGATAATAGAAATATCTACAACTTTAATGAAAACTATTTTGTCAAATTCTGCCTAGATCAATCCAGTTTATTCCTTGAAGTTCCAAAACACATTTTGTTCCGTTTTTCCTCTTTTCTCTCTACTGTCATTATATATAACTGCTGACTATAGCAAAAAACCTGAATCCAACAATTAAAACTACACATACAAAACTCCCATTAAAAACAATTGCTTGAGAAAAATTCTATTCATAAGCCTTCAACATCTATCAATTTTATTCCCAACATGATTGACACTTATATAGAGAAATTTCTGCATATATACAAAAAAGAAATTCTGCAATTTTTACTGTCATTTTTGTAACAAAAATAGAGATTGAACATAACTTCATATTACATATCAAAACCATATCAGTAGCATAATTTTAAAAAAATAAAATCATAAATCTTTATGCTTGACATGCTTCTAGAGTACCAAAAGTTCCTGAACTAACTTAGTTACAAAAGACTGAAATCTTGGTGTTGCCAAAGCTTTACAAGGGTTCAGTAATGATTTGCTTTTTCTTCACCTGAGGAGTGGAAAAATATTAGGGTGAGCTATGACGCTCAATGGCTAATACGTTTATGACTAGCAATAATGAAGCACACACACGATCAAGTACATACATACATATATATTTACATATTACATTTTAGACCTAGCAAATCATACTATCCACATTTCAAATTTTGAGAGTTCACATAGAACAAAAGACATTATCATACAAATTTGATCTTTTGTTTCATTTAATCATCACAAATACCACTCAGTTATGCTCTATATCCAACAAAATAAGATACAATGCACAAATATAATGGCTCGAGACAATCCTATAAAACAAAATGGCGAAATCGAAGTTTACACCGTGAATAGAATGAGTCCATTTTTTAAAGCTCATGTGCCACAAACGAGCAACCAGGAGAAGGATTTAGGTCAACGTGCATGTGATGAATAGAATGGTATCTCTCTTGCCCACACAAACATATTTTCCAATGCTTACAATATTTCATATCTTAATCATACTTTCTTGCTTCTTAAATTTTATGTTTTTCATCAATACAAAGCAACAGAATTCTTACAAAACAAACATGATATAATTTCACAGAACATTTTTCCCACATTCACAATGAATAAAAGAAAGCATTTAAATACACATACCAGTAAATAATTTGGCTCATCATCACAATAACTATAAACATATTACCCATCTATTTACTTGAAATTCCAAGATCAAGTTTATTCTTCTTCTTGCTCTTAATTTCGAAATTCTTAGTTCCCTTCAAACAAACATATTTTCATCTAATCAACATACACGAATAAAACTTCTATAAGCTTTAAATATCCAAAAATGAGCTTAGACTTCATCTACTTTTGGTTTATCTAACTAGAAGAACTAAGATCTAGTTAAAGGTTCATAAAAATCTAAGTACACAAATCTTTTCTCTACTTCCTTTGTCTATCAAAACAAGAAGAATAAATAAATTAATGATTACCTAAAACTCAGCTGAACCTTCTTCTTCCACTTCTTATGTCCTTTTTGTTTCTTTCCTTCTTCTCCTCTTTATGCTTCGGTTCTCCTTCTCTTCTTCTAGGTTCTTTTACGACTCTCTCTTTTTCTTTCTTAATATGCACGACTCTCTTCTCTTCTTTTCTTATTAATTTAAGACAAAACTTTTTCTTTCTAAGCTTACCCTTCCTTATTAATCTAATGGCTTCTAACTCCTTAACTTAATTCTAACTCTTTCTTTTAATTCATGCAACCACACGAGATTTATAATATATCTAATTAAAGTCCAAAAATTGCTAATTCATGAATTATAACTTATATTGATGCTTGCTAATTTAACAAAATAAATTTTAAGAAAAAATTCGGGATGCAACAGTTACACAGGACATAAAATTGATCATTACTTCTCCTTAGTCTATCCTTGGTCTTCAACCTTTCTCTAGCTGCCAACCATGTTAAATAATAAGCCTTAGGCATCCGGGATCCTTTCCACACTATACTATACTAAGGTACACTTCGATGATAATGTCCTTGTATTTTTGTTAGGCTTTCCATTATGTTTTGCTTAACTACTGATGTCCCTCTATCTTATGTATAAATTTGCTATCCAGTTCATTTTCCATTAACTTTCATTCAACTAACTTAGTACTCTTCTCCTTACCTTTTCCTTCAAGGATTAAACCAATTCCTTCTCCACCCAATCCACATTATTTTCCTCATTCTAAGTTTTTTTATCTTTTTCTAGAATTGTTGTTCTTCCCCTCCTTTATCCCTTTTGGAATCCAAACTTGTTTGCCTTTCTTAACTTTAAGCTTCCACATATAGGATACTTTGATAGTCCTCCTCTAATCCACCTTCTCTATTCAATTTCATAATTGCCAGTGTATTAGATAGTTTCTTTTTCAAGTTGACTTTAAAACAAGCTTTTGCAGACCCTAAAGGCTTCCTTAATTTACTAGCAAGGTAGCTTAACTCTTTTGTAGACCAATATTTGAGTGGTACTCTACTAAAGTTCACCAATATAAGTAAAAATTCCATCATTCTTAGATCCTATTTTGTTTTTAGTTGTCGCTTTTTGAAGAAAATTGGGTTCCCCTGAATGTGCCAAGGCACTCCATTTATTACTTTTTGGGCCACTTTCTTTAAGGTAAACTTAAACATAAATGACTCATCCTTATTTACTAAAAAACTTACTAGTCCTTGGTTATTCCATACTACAATTTCCATTTATGCACTATTGAGAATTCCAGCCTCTTCTCTATGAAGTAACCCACCATTACAATATTCCCTTCATAGAAAATTTTTTATCAATTTGATAGAGGGTAACATTAGTCCTTTTTTTATAGTCTAAATGAAGTGCAAGTTTCTAAAAAAGTTGGAATCTCCATCTACAAAGCTCTATGAGGAATTACTTGAGCTCTCTCAAGGTCTCTGAGTTTGTTTCAAACTTGGAATAGGAGGAAAGTTTTCCAAGTTGAGGGTGTTGTTTTGGTCTTGTTGTTATGTGAAGCTTGGATTTTGTATTGCCAAATGGTTATTTGGTTAGAAATTTTTTTAGATCTAGATGGATAGGGCAAAAACTATTTAAAAATTAGTAGCTATCTAAAAGTTAAAGGGTGTCAAAAGGAGGTGAGCATGGTTGAAGTTAAGAGTTAGATTGGTCAAAATTGGAAACCTTACAAGTTAAAATATTAAAGATTGTAGAATATAAAAATGCTCAAATACCAAAGATAATTTTCTTTAACTCTACGTAAAATTTAAGTAAAATAAGACCATAGAAAAGGAAAAAGAATAAAAGAGAGAGAAAGAGAGGTGACTTCCTATCCCAAAACCTAGCAAAACTTAATTCAAATACTAATTATTAAATCTAAGTATTCTAGGCTCTCATGTGAATCTATATATCAACAAAAACACTATTTATGACACACCTATGTTTCAAGTAATGTTGAATGTTAAAATTAAAATTATTTATCTAAATAGAACACAACTTTAATATGTAAGGCATTCCTTCGAAATAAATTTTCCAAAAATTAACATGAGCTACCAAATATTCGTTTATGAGCTAGTGCTAGAGTTCTTATTAACTTCCTCTATCTAGAGAAGTGCACATGTTATAATATTCCTTTATTCAACACTTATTTTTAGCTAGTATCACTCACAAATCAAAACATGAAAGTTTTAGAGATCTTTATTAGCTTCTAATAGTATCATAAATCTTCTTAATTAGAGTTAAGATGGGGAAGTTATGGCAATATAATTATAGAAGATGTATGAATTTTCCAATTATTGTTATTTTGCTATTAACACCTCCATTTGTATGCTAAATCAAAATATAAGACAATCAATTACATTTAGGCATAAAATGAGTGTGAAAGACTATTTGGGTGTTTAGAATGATTGCCTAAGGCTTTGTTTGGTACGGCAGTTAGTAATGGAATAGAATGGAATGAAATATTGTTCCATAGTTTAGGAGGAGGTTTTATAATAGAATGGAATGGAATAAGATGGAAGTGGAAGGTTTCACATTACACCCTATTCCATCCTAAACAGTAAAAATGAGTTACCTCTAATTTAGGAGATTTAGGATGGAATGTAAAATGATAAATATGTACTACCTAATATGTAACACCCTAATACCACAGAGCACATCTGGAAAATCCAGAGGACATTCGAGAACATCTCCTATGAAAATGACATGTTAGAGTAATCGCATTCACTTATATGGCATCATACAGAACATAAATTATCAAAAGATCAACTCCTCATTTCATTCATAAATATAAATTTCACTATAATATACCCTATGAAAATAGCATCTGTTGTGTTTGCCCTCATGATATTTGACCTCTGCTAATACTAGCATGTACAAAACTACCTCTCGGTCTGAATCCCAACTGTCTCGATCTAGTCTGTGATTAAAATGTTCTATTATGGCGTTTACTAAACCTCCTGCCAGAATCAACTTAAGGCTCACTATGTCTCTTCATTCTGAACTCTTGCCGATACTCTCCTTATCCTTCTTTCAATAATTGTTCAATTCTGATTGAGTCAGTTAGCAGTATAAAAAAACTACTCAAGTTGGTAATACCTAATCTCTTTCTAATCTCTATATTCTGTCCATCTTTAAACTGTCTAGATTTATCCTCCTCAGTCAGAATGAAAACAGTAACATACCTTATCGATTCATTAAATCATATCTCGTATTTAGGTACAGTGAGACTTCTACTTCAGATCTAGAAACTCCTTCATCTTCCTATCCAAATAGATCTTTGGCATATAATTCTCCTTAAAGACTTTTAGAAAATCTTCCCATAACAATCTATAAGGTCAGGTGGTACTGCCTGGGACAGTCTTCCACCGTTGATAAGCCGGACCTTGCAGTAGTGAGACTACATAGTCAAACTTTTCATCTGACTCATATTCCATCTGATTAAATATCCTTTTTGTTCTCTCTAACCAATCTTCTACCTCAGCAAGGTCTCTACCTCCATAGAAGTCTACAACCCCCAGCTTTCTAAGTTTATCATATCTCCTTTCTCACCTTTTAGGAATTCTCTGAGGTACTTGGTCAGCAAGTGAACCATCCTCGATGTGCTCACTCATATCAAAACACAAGGATAATTCATAATTCAATTGTAATCAAATCATATCCTCAAATATTGAATATCACATCACATTTCATTATGCTTCAAAAAATACAATTTGTGTACACTATTTTGCATTTCCATTTCAGAACAGTCCAAATAATTTATTTCAATCATTAATATAATACATATCAAATTGTATATGCAAATGAACATGTGACTCCACTTTAATTTTTATTTGTTGAGACCGAGTGCCTTTTTACTATCCTGTATCCATTGTGAATACCAGGCTTATTTCATATACTATCCCATACCTATTGTGGATATCAAGCTCATTAATAACTAAGTCTATGGCTCTTTGTGCACATTACTAAGCTTAAAGCTCTTTTTCACCGGTCACTCTGGTCACAACTCCTTTATTTGATCATGCGTATCAATGTGATGAAATGCATCATTTCACAAAATATGCTATCAGTCTCTTTCATTTATAGTGCATAGTCATTTTCATATATTCAACAAATCTAAGTCCAGCATTCAACATTTAGTTGAGTACACATATTTTTCCAAATCCAAATTCACTTAGGAACACTCCCAATACAATCTTAATTATCAAACTCCTCAGACCATAAATGTCTGGAATTATCTCAGTCACATTAATAACAATTCAATAACTGAAATTTAAACAGAAACAAATCAATCATAGTGAGAAAACATCTAGGTTGACTCATAGTACGCTTCAAATTAGCTATTGCCTTAATGAACTAATAATGTCTGGATGCTAACGTTTAACTTGAGTGTCTAAATCATGCAATACACACACATTGTACACATTACTAAGTTGATCACCTATATACATATTCAATCATGCACATATATATGTGTCATGTTCAAATGCATGCTCAATTGACTTTCTCAGGTATGTATCCTTAACACAAGTCATTATCATTCAAATGTTATAACTTGTACATGTCTACATTACACTTAGGTTTACACCTCAAGTAAACTTGATTATTCTAATTTCAATCATCATACATTCATCAAATCATTTTCTAGCATTATATAATCATATAATATCCAAATTTCATTCATTCATACCTAATACACCTTACTCATATCCTTTGGATCACAATTGCATTCTTAAGAACACCTTCATTCCTATATCACTCATAAATTTCAAGATTTTAGATACATTGATATCAACCATCCTTTTCTTAAGGTATAACATCAATTAACAACCTAAATATATCAAACACTTTAACTAATTATTCAAGTATCAAATTAGGTTCATTTTAAGCCTCAATCAAGTTTGAATCCACCAAAGTAAAGTAACTTATCTTTTAGTTGGTTCAAAAGTCACTTAAAAGAGAAGAGTTCACGACAAATGCCTTTCCCACGATCATGGAGGCCTTCCCATGATCATAGGATGTGTCATCCAAAAATTTCTCATCCCTTTCCTTCAATTTTTTTCCAGAGTTTAACCTTACATACTAAATCCAAAACATCTTATTCATATTTCATTATTTAGAATTTAAGTACTCATCATTTACACCTCAATTCCAACTCAAAATCATTCATACTACAATACATAAACTATTGTTTATCATTTACACAAAAACAAAACACAAGTGTATCCATTTCTTCATCAACGTTTAACAGTCATTAAATAACATTATCACCATCAATCTATCCCTAAAAATTCATCTTAAATGCTTCTATTAAAACAAGCCATTAAGAACATTATTTTACTTACTTGTTCAAATCATGAGTTAACCTAACACCTCCAAGCTTACATGACCATCACCATTTTAAGGAGGAATAGGTTAGGTTTTCATCAACATGAAGAAAACAACGAGATCTTGGAGTGGTATGGTGAAGGATGTTAGCAAAACCCAGGATTGTGAGGGTTGGTGAGAGTGTCATGAGTTGAGAGAAGAAAGAAAGTGAAGAAGAGAGCAAGCAGAAAAAATGAAAGACAAAGATGTTTATGTCTTGTGTGAGAATCGTGGGTTAAGGTGTGTGGCAAGTGTTGTGACACTTGCAAATTGTCACTTGCCACATGTCTTCTTCTTATGGTTCCAAATATCTTTTAATGACTAGTCCATTTGTCTCTTAATCTCCATGCGATTTGTCACCTAATTATCTAAGCCATTTTTCACTAAATCCTAATGCCACGTGTCGCTTATTTCTATTATCGTGTGTTAATTTGTCTTTCCACTTGAAATTTTTCTTAGTCCAAAAATACATATTAATTCATAAATCTCCCAATTGTAACAAATAAATTTCAAATTAATAATTGAAAACTATCAGACCAAAATTCAAGACATAAAAATTCACAATTCAGATCGTGATCATTTTAAATCTTTCATACCTCGAAATAAGTCAATTGAGTGCATAAATAATCTTTGAAATGTTTGCAAAAATCAAAATTCCTGTGTGTATGCTAATGATATGCATGTGAATTATATGCACCTCATAATTTCTCAATGTTATTTCTCATATAAAATGGTCTAAGATTATGCCCTAACCTTTGGTATAGAAAACGGGCTATTACATAATATACCCTCAACAATTTTTTACAATGCCAATTATACGTTCAACCCTAATAACAAGCAACAAGACAATACATCTCGTTATTCTCAAGGGTAGAATAGTCATTCAATATTATTATAGATATATTACATTTCATTCCATCCATATTTCAAACAGGGTTTTTTTGGGGTTAAAAAGGTCACAAAATCCCTCAAAACTCAACCTTATTACTTGTTTGTGCGTCTGCCTAATGCAGGCCACGATTATGGCCCTGCAAGCCACAATTGTGGCCTACATCTAAGCCCTCTATCATGATCATGGGAATATGGCCATAATAGAGGGTAGTGTCTTGGGCTTCTGTCACGAACATGGGTTATCTCTAGTGCTTCTGTCACGATCGTGACCTATTGTGCTACAATCGTGGGTTATTGTTTAGGCTTGAGTGTCTTTAGGGATATTAGCCATAACATGAAGGAGGTTCTAGGCTGTAAGGCTTTGTGCCATACAATGTGGTGCTAGTCCACCCTTTCCCCTTTTTACATCATCCATTCTCTACAAATTTTTTTGTTAAACTTCCCTAAAGGTTGGATATCTCAAAATTTGGCTGGTTGTTTGGAGTAAGGTGTTGCAACTCTTTTGAAATCTCAATTCAATGATTTTCCATTATAATGGAGCTCACTCCAGCTTTTATAACATAGTAACTCCAGTACTGTCCTACTACAAAATAGATGAACAGGTGTAAGCATAGAGGATAATAGATCCATAAACATTCCAATGTGGATGTTGATTTACGAAATTCCCTAAACAAATTGGACTATAAGTGGTCTAAGTTTTATGGATAGCTTTTAAGATAAGCATTTATGTCTAGATCAAGCCACTACTAAAATTAATGCATTAATTTGTCTAGAATATATGTTTTAGTTGATGCAATGAAGGATTTTCTATCTAAAATCCCTATTTAGAAGTTCAATTATAATTATGAGCTTATTAATGATATAGTCAAAGTTACATATACCTAGAAGCTGAATATAATGAATCCAAAGAAGATGTGAATGCCTATTGATAGAAAGTTTAAAATTGGATAATTTAAGAATTAATAAGTTCAAATGAAATAAAAGAACAAAATACCTCCACTATAACTTACTATAACTTTGAACCTATAATTGATGTGTCTAGCTATAGTATTCACTCTAAAAACAACGATCTATGCTTAAAATATATAGAACCTCCACTCGAAGTAAAAAAATTGATATGCTTAATGTTCACTTTAAAAATATTACTCTAAATGGCTCTAGGTTGGGGACCTTAAGAAAGCCCAATATAAATGGTTATGAATTTATAAGTAATACCGATACCATATATAGCTTCCATTACTCTAAATAATTGGATTATTTAAAGGTTCTAGGTAAAAGGAAATCTAACTGAAAGAAAAAGTTCGCTTCTTCTATTTTGGGAACATGAACATTATTGCATAAAATGCTATGGGAATTAGTTCCCCTCCTAATAAATTAGAGCATAGAAACTTCAATTTTGATAAATAAGCCTTACCTAATGTGAATTTTGGAATCAAGGATTAAGAAGGATAATTGTAACCTTCTCAATATCCTCCCAAATAGGTGGTGGTTGATTACTAACTACTTTCTTCACTTCAATAGAAGATTTCTAGTGCTATTTCATAAAGACTATGTTGAAATCCTTAGCTACTTAATCACTGATCAAATGATATATATAAAATTTAAGTTTAAAAAAGAATCTCCCCCTATTCACATCTTAATTATTTATGGCTATAACTATGCATATCAAAGAACCTCACTCTAGACCAAGCTCCAAACTTTATCTATAAAATCCTCATGGATCATTCTTGGAGATTTTAACTCCATTTTACATCATAATGAAGTTAATGGCAATTGTGAGGATCTGAGGCACTATGATTATGATATTTAGGTCACAAACCTATCATTTGGAGTTAACTTCATTAGCTATAGTAATAAATAAGAGGATAAGTGGCCCTTAATGAAGAACATAGATATAACCTATAAATTACTAACCTAGAATGGTTTCAAGCTTTCCCTCATTGCAAAACACTCTTTACCAATTTGCTGTTTGTGGATCACACTCCAAAAGCTGTGCAATTCTTAAGTGTAAGGAAACCATCCAAGTTTCCATTTAGATTTATTAATTTTCTTACTAAACTAGATGGTTTTAATGAGGCTTCTAGAGGGGACATAATTCTAATGTTCAAGGAACTAAGTAATTTATTTATGTCAAAAAACTTTAAAACATCAATAAGGAACTTATATTCTTTAATAAGCAAAAAGTGGGAAATACCCTCTTACACTCAGCTAAAGGGACCCTCAGCAAAGCTTAATATGACTTTTATCTCAATCCTTCTTACACTCTTCTTCAAAACCTTGGGAAAAAATCTCTTCACAACTAAGCATAAGCTCTCAAATTAGACTATTATATTATGAAACAAAGGTAAAAAAAAATCCTCTATTTGAAAAGGGGTGATAAAAACTCCTCATTCCCTTATAGATATGTTACTACCTAAAAACCCTCAGATAGTCACCCTATAAAAAGACATTGTTTTACTAACCACTTAAGATGAATTTTTAAAAGAAGCAATGGATTTCTTTACCAACATTTCTTAGTTCCTTTAATCAAAGAAATCCTCCAAGATCAGTTATCCTTATAAGAAATTGAGTTTTTTTCCTTACCCTTTCTCAACAATTGAAATAAATAATTAGTTGAATTCATTAAGCCTCTTTAAATGTCCAAGTCTAGATGATTTGAATGTCAATTTTTAAAAAAAATTATGGTAACTAATAAATAATTTAATTTTGGATGCTATTTCTAAATTTTATAGGGCAAGGAGGAAGCGAAAGGAGCTAAATAAAACCATCACCAACCTAGATTTGAAAGGAAAGAAACAAAACTTTGTGAATAAATTTCTCCTTATAGCTTATTGTAACAATTTACAAAATAATCCCAAAGTTGTTACTAAATAGGCTAAATTAAGTGCTTTAATCTCAAATTGATTAGTCACAGGGTGCTTACATACTAAATAGGTAAATTATAGTAATCCTTGTTCAAGAATTACTCAAACACTATACTAGAAAGGCAAATAGCAAAAATTGCACTCTAAATTTTGATTTCTAAAATGCCTTTAATTTAATAGATTGATCTTTCACACTCAACATCACACTCAACTCCCTAAAATCTTATGGATTTCCTGATTTTTTATAGAATGGATGGACCAATGTATAGCAATTGCAACATTTAACATTCTAGTGAATGGAGAACCTTCAAGCATAATTAAAAGAGCTAGAGGTCTTAGGTAGGGGGATCGACTCTCCCCTATCTATTTTTAATCAGAGTGGAAGTTTTCAACAAACTACTCAAGAGAATTATAGAAAGGAATGGTCAATTTAATTTTCATTCCAAGTGTAGTAAGCTTGGAATTTTAAGCCTAAATTTTGCTAATGACTATTTGTTTTTCTAAAAAATAAATGTAAGCTCCATTTCATCCTCACTATAGCCTTAAACTATTTAGTAAACTCTAGTGGTTATATATCAATAAAGATAAAAGTGGGAAGTATTTATTTACAAGTGTTGTCAACCGAGCTACTTAGTTTTCTTCTCTTACATGTTTCAAGTACCTCTATATCCTATTGACATACCTTAGCATTGGATTTCCTTGAGCAAGCCCACTTATAAAGATTATAAGCAATTAATAGTGAAAACAAAAAATAAAATTAGCAAGAAGAGTTTTAGAACATTATCCACAACTAAAAGAGCTTAACTAATAAATTCCATTCTAAGCTCACCCAATGTATATTAGACTTCATACATTGATTTGCCTTATGCCATTATCAAGAATATTAATAAATTACTTATAAGATATCTTTGGTGAGGTTGCAAGGAAAATGTAATAAAGGTAAAATTCAAATGGACTGAAATTTTTCAGTCAAAGCATTAAAGGGGGACTTGGTATTCTCCCACTCAATGTCCCAAATACAATTAGGCCAGCAAAGAAAATTTAGAGATTATTCAATGATAAGCAAGACCTTTACGTTAGATGGTTATATATTATTTACTACATCAAGTGCTTTAACTTTTGGTGTCTAATTATCCCACAAAATGCCTCCACAATTATGTGATTTTTAATTAAGATTAGGGATAAAATCAAATAGTTTTTCTTCTATTGGATTGCCAATGGTATTCTTTTGGACTGTTAATTGGTCTGCTTATGGACTTTTGGAAAGCTATACTAAATTGCTTCCTCTAAAACCATTCTTCCAACCTAATGCAATTATATCTCATATACTCTCTAATCAAGCACTCATCTTAAACATTATACCAGTTTCAATCTGTAATAGTCAGTTTCCAAAACTATTGAGGGTTAGAGTGTTAAAATATTGAGTCATATGAGTTACATCATCATAGAATTAATTTGGTGCATTTGGGAGATAATTTTATGAATTCATTCACATGCATGATATTAGCATACGCACATGAATTTTGTTTTTTTTTAAATGCAAAGATTTTATGTGCACTCAATTGACATGTTCAGGGGTATGAAAGTTTCAAAATAATTGTGATATGATTGTGCATTTATAATGTCTTTGATTTTGATTTACAAATAAAAGGAATTGATAGATTATAATTAGGAATTTGGAGTTTATTTGTCACAATTGGAAGATTGATGGATTAAAATGTACATTTAGACTAGGAAAAATTTCGAGAGGCAAAACAAGTTGACATGTGGAAATTGAGGATGACTAAGCCTATAAAATGAGTAACATATGGAAGTAGACTTGAGTGACAAATGGCTTAGAGAATTGAGTGACAAATAGTAGAAGAACTAAGTGACATTTGGTAGCCTAAAGAGTGGACATGTAGCTGGCTTAGGAACTTGACAAGTGTCCTTAAACTGATCTTGCACCTATACCATACGATATAGACACTTTCAGAATGTAATAGCCGATTTCCAAAACTTACTAAGGGTTAGAATGTTAGACTTTTGAGTCATATCATTTTTAGAATTTATGAGGTGCATTTTATTCACATGCATAACATGAGCATATACATACATAAATGTTTATTTAGAAAACATTGCAAAGATAGTATATGCACTTAATTAACATGTTCCTGGGTATGAAAGGTTTAAAATGATTATAATATGAATGTGTATTGTTTATGTCTTGAATTTTGGTTTAATGGATTATAATTAGTAATTTGGAGTTAATTGTTACAATTGGAAAATTGATGAATTAAAATATACAGTTAGTCTAGGAAAACACACATTCATGCATCATTTTCCCAGCACACATTTAACACCAATACTTCAATCAATCAATCCCCAATTCAGTCATCATCAACTTCTATTAACATATATCACAAGAGATTAATCTTTCACTTACTTGATCAGCTTAATTGCCTCCTCAATTATCAAGCTAACCTAGTCTTCCATGCATGCAAACATAATTACAAGAACTAGATGAGAGTAAAATGATTTCAACAAGGGAAAAGAGATGATAACAAATTATAGCTATCTTTACACATGATCTTGTATGGATTGGAGTGACGATGAACATAATTAAAGAAAAATTTCAAAGTTGTGAGGGTTATATGTGTGTTTCGGTAGTGAGAGGGAGGAGGAGAAGAAAGCATGCTAAAGATATAACTGGAGAGAAGAATGACTCTGCATTTGCTTAAGCCATTTGGTGCAAGGTATCTTTGTTTTAGAAGGACACATGTCATACAAATGGAGTAAGCTACATGTCTTCTTATGTGGCTGCCAAATGTCACTAATATCTTAGGTATCTTAGGCCATTTTTCACTCAATCACTACTACCATTTGTCACTTAATTAATTGGTTAAGGGTTTGATAAGTTTAGGTTGTTAATTGATGTCATCACTTAATGAATGGATTGTCTTGATATCAATGTATTTAAATATGGAAATTATGAGTTGTCAAAGAAATAAAATTGTTCTAATGAATGCAAATATGATCCTCTGGAAATTATGAGTTGTCAAAGAAATAAAAGTGTTCTAATGAATGCAAATATGATCTTAAGGATATGAGTAATGTGTATTAGGTATGAATGAATGAGAATTGAGAAATTATGTGAATGCATATTGCTAGAAAAGGTTGATGAATGTATTATTGATGAATTTAGAGTAATCAAACTTACTCAAGGTATAAACCTAAATGCAAAGTGGTAATATACAAGCTATAATAATTGAATGGTCAATACTTGTGAATAAGAATACATACCTGGAAAGGTCAATTTAGCATGCATTGAACATGATACATATACATATACATGTGCATGATTGTATATTCATATGATTGAACAACTTAGTAATGTGTAAATTATGTGTGTATTGCATGACTTTAGGCGCACAAGTTGATCACCAACATCTAGACATTGTCGGATCATTAAGGTAATAGCTATTCTGGAGCGTACTGTGACTTAACCTAGATTTGTAAACTCAATTATATGTGCTTCTGTTGAATTGTATGTGTAATGTGGAATGTACGAACAATTGAATGATGAATGTTGGACTTAGATCTGAAGAATTTGATATATGACATGAGAACATTGAATGAAAAGTACTGAAAGCATTATATGTGAATTGATGCATCTCATTAAATTGAAATGCATGATCAGATAAAGGAGTTGTGACTGAAATAACCAATGTGTGAAAAAGAGTTTTAAGCTCAGGATTGTGCACAAAGAGCCACAAGCTCATATAATAATGAGCCCCGTATCCACAATAGATACGAGACAATAAATGAAATAAGCCTGATATCCCAACACATACGGGACAGTAAATTGGGTTGATAGGTGCTCGGTCACAACAAAGAAAAATAAGAATGGAGTCACATGTGCAATAATTGAATGCATGTTGTACTTGTTGACATATGATATAATGTGATGTGATATTCAATGCTAGATAATGTGTTATACTTGGTGAATCGGGTTATATACTTGTTTTTATGTTCTGACTTGAGTAAGCACATCGATAATGGTTCACTCACTGAGTTCGCAAACTCATCAAAATTGTAACGTTGATTTTCAGGTTTAAGGGAGATCTATGTGACTCACTTTCATTGTTACTTTGTTGTGACTGAGCGCCTTTTTAACTCTCTCGTATTCGTTGTGGATACCAAGTTCATTAATCGTATCTATTATAGATACCGGGCTTATTTTATATACTGAGCTTGTGGCTCTTTATGCGCAATTTTGAGCTTTAAGCTTTTTTTCACTGGTCACTCCGGTCACAACTCCTTTACATGATCGCACATAATAATGTGATGAAATGCATGATTTCACATATTACACTTTCAATAACTTTTATTCATTTCAGACACAGTCATTTTTCATATTCATCGGACCTAAGTCTGGCATTTAACATATTTAAACACTTATAATAAAATCTCAATTATCAAACTCCTTAGACCATCAATGTCTGGAATTATCACATTCACATCAATAACAATTCAATAATTGAAATTTAAGCAGATACAATTAATCCTAGTGAGAAACATCTAGGTTGACTCATAGTAAGCTCCAAATAGCTAATGCCTCGATGAACCAGCAATGTCTGGATACTGTCATTCAACTTGTGCATCTAAATTATGCAATACTTGTATTTATACACATTACTACGCTGATCATTCACATAAGTATTCAATCATACAAATATGTATATGTGTTATATACAATGCATGCTCAATTTGACTTTCCCAGGTATATATCCTTAATCACATCTCCTTACCATTCATTCGAACATCATAGCTTGTATATATCTAGTTTGTAACTTAGGTTAACACCTTAAATATACTTGATTATTCTAAATTCATCAATCACATATTCTTCAATCCTTTTTCTAGCACTATATAATCACGTATATCCAAATTCTTATTCGTTCTTACCTAATACACCTTACTCATATCCTTTTGATCACATTTACAATCATAAGAACACTTCCATTCTTATATCATTCATAAATTTCCATACTTTGATATATTAATGTCATCAATCCATTCCTAAGTTAAAACATCAATTATCAACCTAAACATATCAAGCTCTTTAACCAATTAATCGAGCAATAATCTAAGTTCATTTCAAGCCTTAATCAAGTCCAAATACACCAATTTAGAGTGATTTTTTCTTAATTGGTTCAACATGTACACAAAATAGAAATTATCAATCTAGAACTAGGCTCACAATCGAGGGAGACCTTGTCATGATTGTGACAGAAGGCAAGTAATCAGGCCACGATCGTGCACATTCTTTCTTTCTTTATTCTTCACAAATTTCACATACTTAGAGACATCACTACTACTTGAATTTTTCCAGAGTTCATGTCCTATAAAAACTACTTTATTTGATGCTAGTCTAGCTTCTACTGTTTACATTAAATCCCACAAAATACACTCATTTGCTTCATTACCATTCACTTTATACCATCATACATGCAGTCCTAACTTTTTCAGATTTGAAAACACTTCATTAACACCTACCTTTAGTATGAATTCATCATCAATTATACTTTAAACTCAGATCATCCATATAACAACTCATAAACTATTATTGATCATTTACACAAAAACATAACATAAATCCATACATTTCTTCATCAATGTTTCAACACACTTTATCAACATTAACACCATCAATCTATCCTTAAACTATCATCATTTATGCTTCTATTAAAACAAGCAATGAATAACAAGATCTTACTTGTTCAACTCTAAAACTTTTCAAATCACTAAGAAAACCTAGCTCCTCAACCTACACGATCATCACCATATTGTGGGTTTCATCAACAAGACGAAATAACAAAATTTTTTGGAGTAGCAAGATGATGATTTTTGGCAAAAATCAAGGTCGTGAGAGTGAGGGTGAGTATCATGAATGGAGAGAAAAAAATGAAGAAGAATAAAGCATGTAATAAAAGTAGAAGTAAAAGATAAAGAAATGGTCTTTCAAGTAAGAGTGTCGTGGGTGGTGAGTGACAAGTGTTGTGACACTTGTCAATTACCACTTTTCATCTTCTTGTGGTCCCCAATTATCTCTTAATAACTAGTCCACTTGTCTCTCGATCACTAAGCCATATGTCACCTAATTTTCTATGCCACTTGTCAATAAATCCTAATGGCACTTGTCAATTATTTTTATTGCCATATGTCACTTATTTCTACTACCACGAATCAATTTTTCCTACTACTTGACATTTTTTCTAGTCCAAAGATATACATAATTTTATAAATCTCCTAATTTTAACAATAAATTCTGAATTAATAACTGAAACCATCCGACCAAAATTCAAAACATAATAATTCACAATTCACATCTCATATCGTGATCATTTTACATCTTTTATACCCTGGAAAATGTCAATTGGGTGCATATACAGTATTTGCAATGTGTACAATCAATATTAACGTGTGTATGCTATTGATGTGCTTGCAATGCATTTCATATATTCTCTATGCTATTTCTAATGTATAGTGATCTAGGATGCTATTTCCTAACCCTTAGTATGAAAAAATAGGATATTACACCCAACAAGAAGCACTTGAACTTGATGTTAGGAAAAGGATAAGGCATGTGACTAGTTTTTTTCCACCACGAATAACTCCTGGAGCTCAACCTTTAATTCCTAGTGCTATGAAATTAATAGATGCGACTTACAATGTAGATATGGCAGTAGCTAGATGGTGGTATGATACAGGATCATCATTTAATGCTTCCCAATCATACTATTATCAGCCTATAGTGGATGTTATATCCTCTTATGGTCTGGGATACAAAGCTCCTTCGATTGATGACTTAAGAGGTAAACTTTTGAGTTGCCCTGTTTCTAAAATTAAAAGTTATTTGGCAGAAAGAAGAGTGAATTGAGCTACTTGTGAGTGTTCAATCATGTGTGATGGTTGGACAAATAGGAGATAAGAGCCTATTATTAATTTTTTGGTTTATTCTACCAATGACTCAATGTTTTTGAAATCTATTGATACATCTGGCTTTATTAGGAATATTGAGACTTTGTTGAGATATTTGATGAAATTGTGAATGAAGTAGGGCTAGAAAATATTGTTCAGTTTATTACTAACAATGATTCCGACGACAGGAAGAAGGTTGCGAAATAAGTATAATTCTTTTTTGGCTCCTTGTGTTTCACATTGCATTGACCTAATGCTGGAGAATATAGGAGATTCTAGGTAGTTTCCTATTATTGATGAGATTATGCAGAAATCTAAAAAGGTAACCAAGTTTATCAATAATCGTGCATAGGTATTGAATTTAATGAGAAAGGAATTTACCAATGGTAGGAATTTGTGTCTTCCTGTTGTAACAAGATTTGCAACAAATTTTTAATCACCTCAGTCTTTATTACGAGGAAGAAAGAGTTAAGATACATATTTACAAGTGATAAGTAGGTTGCATCTCAGCATGCTAGGTCTAATGCTAGAGTGGAGGTTTCCAGAATTATACTAGAAGATAGAGAATTTTGGTTTCAATTCCAATTTATTATCCGAGTTTATGAGCCTTTGGTAAGGGTGCTTCACTTAGCTGATAATGAAGAAAAGCCAACAATGAGTTATTGCTTTGATGCCATGGAGAGAGCAAAGAAAGCAATCAAGGTCAATCTGAAACATAGACCTTCTTTGTACTTACCGTGTCTTACAATCTTCAATGAGATAAGAAAGGCAACTTTCTTCTTCATTGTTTGTAGCTGAGGTGCTTTTGAATCCTAGTGTCTGTTTCAGACCAAATTTTATTAAGAAAGCTAAAGTTAATAAAGAAATACTTTTAAGTATTATAACAGTTGTTGGGCTTGACATGGTGCAAGATCTCTTGAGCTCACAAATGGAGATTTATAAGGCATCTTTTAAGGATTTTGGAATGTTGATTGCTATTTGAAAAGAGGAAAACTTTCTCACAGTATTAGTTGTTTCCTTTTTTTATTTGTTGAAAATTAATTATCATCTTATTTTGTTTATAATGCTACTTTTGTTATCTTATGACTTACAGTTTCTCAGTGTGAACAATTCAAAAATAGTGTTTCACAATTGCAAAGGTTTACAATTCAGATTTTAAGTCAATGTGTGAGTGCATGCTGGACCCTGTTTTTGGAGCCCAACTATCCGAAATCTAAAAAAACTTGACCTCGTGAATTACCCTGTAGAGTTATTTCCATGAACTCTCTAACCGTAACATGTTTTAACAGCGGAAACATAAATTGACTTCTCCAGAACAATTACAGCTCCATGTCTCCAGTTTATTTTGAAATGACAATCGTCTCATCTGGAGCTCTACAGGTCAAGATGTGATTAAAGACAAAGTAGGCTCATAACTAAGTCATGCTTCTCCAATCGATTCCTCCACTTTCTTTCCATTAATCTTCTTTAATTAACTCTAATAGATACCAAAATTTTTACGGAGAGGTAGAGAAATGTGTTAGGAATCTATTGGTTTAAGAATCACTTCATTTGGAGGTCGGACGATGAAGTTATTGCCAAAAGAGTCAACCAT
>JAOTAY010023431.1:0-30051 GCA_025629805.1 Erythroxylum baracoense | reverse complement strand
AAGATCAAAGCATACAATCCCTCAAATTCAAGCTAACTCAAATATCAAGTTAATGCACATATCATGACTACTTTTTTCATTGGTGTATACAAGCAAACTTACAATTGGCAGAATCACTCAAAGATAAGTAAAAATGCACAAATGAATCTTCCTCACAATTTTCACTCATTTCGCTCAAGTGTTTAAGGGTTAGTGTTTCGCTCAAACTTCCTATAAGAAACTACACTACCATATGCTTGTTAATACACTAATTCTCCTCTACAATGATTGCATGCATAAATAGATCAAAAGGACTTGTTTAGGGTTGTCATGTGGTATGGGTTAAGCTGGGTCAAAAGAGAAAAAAGAGGGTTATGCACAAGCATAAGTAAAGTACAAAACAGATTAAATGGATAACAAAACATAACTACGAGACATACAAATATAACTAATATTCTGCACTTATTGATGCTATTCACTTATTCTTCCTTTTTCTTTTCTTTTCTTTTTCATTTTCATTTTTTTCATACTTGGAAGAACTATGGATCAAAACTAGCACTATATATAATGTAATCCACAGGTAGACATATACTTAACTTGTCTCCGTAAAAATTTCACACAATCCCAACTAATTTTTTACTTAATACTTTACTAAGCTTGTGAAAGGGAAGGATAATGGGGTTTTAAGTGTTAAAATTTTGGGTGTTTTCAAGAAACAAAAGGTTAAGGCTCAATGGGGGTAGCAAGGGATTATGCAAAGGTGGGTCATTTAAGTCAAGGGTAAAAGCAAGAAAAAGGGCCTCGATCATCTTTATTAAGCATGCATCTAGTAGACTTAAACGGATTCAAAGCAAGTTCTAAAGGTAGTAACCTATGGAAGTACACTCAACAAGGAAATGAAAAGACTCTAGATGGAGTCATATTATTCAATCCTCACTTTAGCTCCAATGAAAACTCATTATGCATCTTTACACTACCTTACTATTCAAATGTCGATTTGTGACTAAGCTTATGTAACTAACTAATTTTCATCACTCTATATGGTTCACTTTCTACTTAAGTAGCCTAATCTGAGTTGAAGCATACATTCAATCTAATTCCAACTAACATGATAGAATCTTATGGCAATATTTATCAGAGTGACTCAAATGTGGTTCCATTGCTAACACAGAGCACCTACAATATGCCTAAACATGTATCCTATTTAACACAATGTAAAAAAATGCAATTAAAAAAGTTGATGTCACCTCCCCACACTTAAAGATCACATTATCCTCAATGTGACAAGTCAAACCCCAAGTGAGTGAAAATGATATTAAACTAAATAAAAATGAAAACAACACAAACAAAAGAAATTGAAACAAACGAATGATATTAAACTAAATAGAAGATACTAAAGTTAAACCAAAATTAAAGAAATTAGAACTAAACAAAAGACATAGCACACAAACAAATAATATGAAACCAAATACACATGAAAAGAAATGCACTCACACACAAGAAACAACAAAATTTAAAAGTTTAAGGGATAAGAAAAGCTTATTTTAATGATGGTGGTTATGGTGATGGTGATGGTGTAGGAGCTTCAAAATTGTTCCTCCGATAGAAGTTGAGGAACCTTCTCCTTAAGCTGCATTGCTCCTTGTGAACCTGCCGCATTTGAGTGCCAAGTTCATCGAATTGGGATGCCATCCGTTGTTGATTTGCGGCTATTCAGTCGAGAATTGGTTTATATCGGTCAATCACTACTAATTCCCTCGGTTCCTCTGCTACCGCTTCCTCCTCTAGTTCAGGAGTTGCGCTAGATATGGAAGGTCGATCTACGACTACACTGATGCCCCTTCTGCTCCTCACTATAGTGCACATCTGAGGATTGCGAAGCTCTATAGATTGGACCTCCACAATCTCACAGTGTCTCAAATATACTATGTCAAACATGTCGTGGGAAGTAATATGCAAATTCTCCATATTCACATTATAAAATACACCCAAAGCAGAAGCAATATGAGCCATCCCAAAAGACGTATTCTTTTTATTAATCACACTCACTAGTCATCGAAAAATTCTATAAGATATGTTGATTTTAAGATTTTTATCCATGCACCATAAAAAGAAAAGTTCTTTGGCTCATCATTTATTGATTTCTGTTTTACTAAACACAGTTAGGCACATGAATTTATGAACAGTAAATGTTCAGCACTCTGGATTACAGACTTTGATGAATTACATGAATCAAAATATTCTTCACCTGTGAGAGTGTTCCAATAAGCATCTACATCAAAATCCGCATGACCATCTAAGATTTTTGTATTCGACAAGTTAAACAATTCACGTATGATAGGGTAATCAAGTTTAAAAACATTTCCACCTAACCTAAACCAAAACAAATCCATTTTAGTTTTATACCTAACTGTTGTGAAAAACTCTAAAGATATGGTGGCAGAAATAGGTATGTCGCACCGAACATATCTATTCCACACTATATTTGCAGCTAATTGTTCAAGTCGGCATCTCACTCCTATATTTTCTAACACTTCAAAATCCAAATACCTAGGAGTAACTAATGCTCTATTCTTAAAGTAACGAAAGAGCGCACCTTTTTCTTCCGAGTAAATTAAAAATAGAGCCCGATATGTTACCGCTAAGTTTGGTTTTCCTTCATCGAAAACTTGAAGGTGGAGCTCGTCAACTGGTTACCTAACCCTCATTGTCCTTGGTAGAGCCATTGTTAGAAGAAAATCTACAAAACGAAAGAGAGAGAGTGAAATTCATATTTTAGAGAGAGAAAATAAAATTTGATCTAAATCATTATGTTTTTAAATGATTGATGTATGAAAAGAATGAAGGAATGTAAGATTACTGGAAAGGGATGAAGAAAATATCAAGAATCTAGATGAAAAGTGATGAGTTTTAGAGAGTGGGAGGAGAGAAAACCGTGTTCTAGAGAGAGAGGGAGTGAAAATTTGAAAAATGAATGGGAGAAGAAAAAGGTGGAAAACTTTAAGTTTCCTCTTAGATGTGCATGGGAATTCCCACAATTCCCACAAGCATGGGATTCCTCTCCATAAACTCTTTGGAGAGGTTTCCCATGCCCATGGGAATCACCACAATTCCCACGGACGTGGGTTTTTTCTCCATAAACGTTTTGGAGAGATTTCCCACATTTGTGGGAATCACCACAATATGGGAATTGGTGATCCTCAAAATTTCAAGCTTATATGCATTCTCCATGATCCCAAAACCTATAAACACTTCAAGATAATATCATCAACAAGAAATTTGAAAAGAAAAGAAATTGAAATCTAAACACAATCAACACAAACATCAATCAAATCCAATTCAAACATGATAATAACTTAAGAATTCAAATAAACCATTAATTGAACAAAAACAAACAAAGGCTAGTTGACTCCTATGGGTTGCCTCCCATGCAGCGCTTCTGTTACCGTCGGTAGCTCGACCCTCCTTCTTACTCATGGAGGTTCAAATGATCGGAATGATAACGATGCATAAACTGATCTCAGACTTTGTATAGGGGCTACCTTATTCTGGGCTCCACCTTTATCATTGTTTTCCTTTCTTCACCTTCTCCTACGCGTTCATTTCTTCTTGAATGCATTTTTGGGGTCCTCAATATTTTCCTATCCTTCTTGGAGTTTAGGCTCCTTGATGTCTATCGGGGGTAGAGTAGGACGATAATTTTGCTTCGACACCTTGAATGTTAACTGCTCCTTCCCTAGTATCAGTATTAAGTCATCCCTTCAACATCAATAATCGCACAAGTAGTAGCCAAAAATGGTTGCCCAAGAACCATTGAGGTTTCCTCATCTTCACTAATATCCAATATGTAAAAATCTGCAAGAATGAAAAATTTATCAATGTGTAGCTAAACATTCTTGATGATCTCTTTTGGTCCATACACTATCCTGTCAGCCATTTTCACTAATGTCTTTGTCATCTCTGGCTCTTCTAGACCTAACTTCTGACTAAATGAGAACGACATCATGTTGATACCTGCTCCCAAATCCACAAATGCTTGATCTATCTTAACTTTATTTATACTACACCAAATGAAAGTCTCCTGGGTCTTCTTTCTTTTGTGCTACATATGAACTTTCTCCTGATGTATGATTGATAACCTCTTCTTTCAACGACCCATTTAACATGAGCTTTGTTTGGAGTTAATTTGTTATGTCTATCATCGTGCTTAACTCCCCTTCCTTAGAATTATGAGCTACTTCACTTGAAGATGGCTTCCACTGAGAAAAAATTTGATGTGGAGTCCAAGCTGAAGTTCCTTAATCAGCTTGCTTAACGATCCACTTGAAAGGACTTCCAACACTATTTATTCTTCTTGCTTGTTTCCATTTTTCTCCCTATGTTTGCTTTCTTCTTTCTCTATCTGAGTAACGACCATGGTTCTTTCCTTCAGATTCAACTCAGTGTTGCTTGGTAGACTACTTGCATTTCGTGAAGATAAAGCGTTAGCTAGTTGGCCTACTTGAACTTCCAAATTATGGATGGATGATGCATGATTCTTCAAAATCTGATCGAATTTTGCTTTCATCCTCTTTTAATTTTCCTCCTGGCTTGCATGCATCCTTTTATGATTCTCTTTTTATGTTGCCAATTAAGACCCAAAACCTCTATGATCTTATCCATTTTGTTTTCCAATGCTCCGATTCGATCTTGTTGGAATCCTAGTGGTCCTTAGGGTCTTTGTTTGCCACCTGCATTATTGTTACTCCAAGAAAAGTTCGGGTGGTTTTTCTAACTTGGATTATATATATTCGAATATAGGTTATTACCTTACTGTGGTTAGCCTAAATAGCTTACCTGTTCGGTCCTGCTAGCTCCCAATAGGAAACATTCCGCTGAGCTGTACTTGTTCCCCTCACACAGCTCACATTATGTTTGTATTGCCTTAACTGTTAAGGTGCACACTCTTTGCATGTTGTTTAGCTGCTTTGTCAAAGCCGTGACCTGAGCCTATAAGGCAGTAACTGAGTCAATAGGTATCATACCTTTTTGTTCCTTCTATCCTTATCTACTCCTCTCGTTGAACCATATGCAACTATTGCTTGCCATTTCCTCTAATAAATCATGAGCTGCTTCCACCGTCTTCTCCATTAGTGAGCCTCCAGCTACTGCATCAATTGTTCCCCTTGTGCTTGAATTCACTCCATTATAAAATGTTTGAAGCAGAAATTCCTTCAGGAAGTTATGATGGGGATAACTTCTTTGAAGTTCTTTAAATCTCTCCCAAGCTTCGTAAAGATATTCTCTGTCGCTCTGCTGGAAATTTTTTATCTCCTTAATAATCCTCTTTGTCTTCGTTAGCAGAAAATATTTAGCAAGGAATGCTTAGGCGAGCTACTCCTAAGTTGTGATCTAGCCTAAATTTAAAGAATTGTATTATGCTTTAGCCCGATCCTTTAACGTGAATGAAAATAGTCACAACTTCACCACATCGTGAGACATTCCATTAAATCTAAATGTGTCATAGGTCTCCAAGAAATTTGTGATGTGGCCATTTAGATCCTCGTTGGATAGCCCGTAGAACTATAAACTGTTTTGAGGAATGTTAAGTAGCGTCGACTTTATCTCAAAATTATTCGCTTGAACTATCAACCTCGCCACTCCTTGAGGACTAAACCCTGCCTCATAAATTCTATAAGTGTCCTTTTCAGTTCTCTTTGCTCTCCTTCTTCATCCATATCTTGAATTGAGAAATTTTGATGCTTTGCCCTTCTTATTTCTCTTTCATGCTTCTTAATGTTGGGAAATTTGTCCTCTATAGCTTCTTTCGTCCTTCGTGTACTCCTTGTGTTCATACACCTACGAATACACAAGGAAAAGTATCAAAAACTCTTAAATCAAAGTAATCTAAATCAAACACGATGCTCAACAATCAATCCCTAGCAATGGTGCCAAAAACTTGTTGAAGGTAAAACCTATCTACTTATTTTATGCTCAAAAACTGCAAGTGAACAAGTCGTAACTTGTAGTAAAAAGAGCAGATATCGATCCCAGAGGGATTGATACCTAGACACCGCTTAATTTAGACATAACTTTGTTTAAGAAACTAAATTGTGAAATGCAAATAATCTAGAAAATTAAATTAACATTAAAAGAGACTAATCTAAACAATGGACAATACCGTTGTTGTAGAAAATCTGAATTCAAGAATCTAAATGCTAGAGATTACTTTTTCCTTACTTTTTCTCCATCTTATTTTATTGATTGAATTGTGCCTCACCCTAGATTTCTGAATGTACTAATTACCCTCTCTCAAGCTATAACTATTTGTCCCTAATCGAATTAATAGGAATTAACTGAATGATCTCTCAACCTATTCAATGACTCTATTGATTCAACTAGTTATTAAACTATCCTATGGGTGGTCAATTGACTAATCGAGATCTCTCTTCTAACTATTCAATTAACATGATGATTGCTAGTCTATCTCTCGTTGTACAATCATACACAAATTTCATCTTACTCACTCTCTCGATTTATTGCAAGATGACAATTAAGATCAACAATAAAAAAAGACAATTGTATTCAACTTAATAAAATAAGAGTTTTGACAAAATAATTCAAAAGCAATCCCTGAAATGAAATTAGCCTAACATGGTCTCCATAACATCATAAACAATTAAATAAACCATTTTTAAAAATAATAGAAGAGATTAAAATGACAGAAAATTGAATAGAAAGACTCATTCTTTTCTTTGCTAAAATCTGGAATTTTGGTGTTGATGTGCTATTTTGACCATTCTTGATGATGATCCTTGTCTTCAATCCTTCCTCAATGCTCCAAACATGTGTTCTTCAATCAAGGATGGTGTTTCTACAGGTGGGTGTCGTCTTCAATGAAGGCTTAATGATCTTTTTATAGTCCAAAAACTCTAAGTTTAATGAAGCCTCGCAGATTGCCTCAGATTATAATTCCTACGTCTATGGGAATTTTCATAATTCCCACGAGCGTGGGAATTACACACAGATGCACTTCTCATTTCTTCTATGATTCTCACATTTGTGGAATTTAATGATTCCCACGAACATGGGAATTTGGCACAGATGCACTCTCCTTGTCTTCTCTTCTTTGATCTTTTGTTCAACCTCCATATTGCTCCCTCTTCTTTCCTACCGAAAAATAGTCAATTCTTAGCTTCAATTAGCATCAAACACACAATAAAAACAATGGAAATCAAACTTAACGAAAACATACAAAATTAATCCTAAACTAGAACAATAAACAACAATTATGCAAGAAAATACATGCCAATTACCTATAAAAATATATCCTAATGCATACCTATCAGCTATAAAATAAATATTGTTGCATCATACAATTTCTCATATTGTATTTTACTCCTTACATAAATCCATACTCTTATGAATTTATTTATGAAGGTATTTACTAGAGAATCTCATTCCCTTTAAATAACTAAAAATATAAAACTTGCCATAAGGATCTCGTCGACATGCTTCATCATTCTCAATGTTTAATTTCAACTTATATTTAATATTCATACGTATTAAATGAAATGATGATTTAAAATTTTGAAAAAGTTCAAGAAAGAAAAGTTTGGTGTTTTCATTTGGGAACCGAGAGTGGGTTTTGGGAGAGACGATGAGGAGAGTAGCTCTTTATCTTGAAAGACCCATAGAGGGATGCCACTTTAGAGGTGCAATCGTTACCGATGACCCAATTAAGCATATATTTCCTTGTTTGTTGTTCTTTCTCTTATGAATTGATTATGTTATCCTACGTTTGAGTTTTGGGTGTTGTGTAAAAATGATTGAATACTCTATTTAACTGTTTTTATGTAAGCATTGCTAGAATCAAATAAAATACGTAATCGTTGTTTTTCTAATTCATTTGTAGCAACTAATGGTTCGTAATCATAAGGATAACATAATCTAACTTAAATAATCTGAGCTTGTGTGATTATTACTTAGATTGGTCTATTTTTCTCACTTATTAAGTGGCCATTTGATTAAATTTAGTGAGCATCTCATAGGTTATCTGGTAGCTAAGGTTAATTAATGAGCTCTTCTTAATTAACTAGGACTTAAAGAAAAAATGGGATTAAAAGAGCTTGTTGTTAATCTACGACTAATAGTTCAAGGAGAGGTAAAAGAACAACAAATCAATGAAATATGTTTAATTAGGGTTTAGATTGAGATCAAACCAAGGAACTAGGTGCTTAATGAATACATCACTTTTCATCATTTTTACATTTTTTCTTTAATTTGTTTTCGTTAGTTTAATTTCATTTTATTTTCTTGTTTGATAAACCAACCAACCTCTATAACCTAAACACCATCTAATTTCATTTCAAAAACTTTGCACACACTCTTTATGGGATCGTCATAGACTTACCACTACTACAGTAGTAGGTCTAGATAATTTTGACTAGCGTTACAATGCACTAGGAGCTTTAAGAGAGCATGAAGAGGGAGGCAAGCTCTCCACTATAAGAAGACCTATGGAGGGGTAGCTTTCTTGACACTAGTTAGAAAGTGAAATCGACGTAATCGACTTAGTTAGGTGTATTTTCTCTTTAGAAATTGATTGTGTTATCCTATGTCTATTGTTTGGGTTTTGTGTCAAAATGATCGAATGCTTTATTTGATTATTTTTATGTATAAACCCATTGCCAGGATTGAATGCACTACGTAATTGTTGTGTTTCCAATTAATTTGTAGTGACTAATGGTTCACAATTATTAGGGATAACATAACATAGGTTAAATAATCTGAGCTTATGTGATTATTCTATTGGCTCAAGGTTATACGTGTTAAGTTTTACTGCTTATAACCTTGGTAATTATCATAAACGCATGGGTAGTTCACGTAGTACCTAAGGTGTCGATCCCACGAGGAAGAGAACTAGTCCTAAAATCTAAAGGCAGCTAAGTTTGAAATAAACATAATTAAACAACTAATGCAGAAATTAAATCAATCAATAATCAAATATGAGAAATTAAAGTGTCAAAGAGTAAAAAAAATAGCAATATCACAGCCCAACCCAAAATTAACCTAGAAATTACTAAAGGAGAGAAAGGGAATTTTAATTCGAAACTAAGAAAACCTCAATTATCGAATTAATAGGTCTATACAGTCCTAGGTTGAATTACTTTCTCTTGAGTTATAATTCTTAACCCTAATTGGTAATCCCTAATTCATATTATGGAAATTGCGATCTCTCAATCTGCAATTGGTCCAAAACCTAAATTAGTTCTAAAATTGCCTATTAACCTATGGGAAATCTTTGATCGATCTCTCATTTCACAACTCTACCGATTTGACTCAATTCTTTACCTATCAATTCACCTAACTCTCATCAGCCAAAATCGATTTTACCTAGCTCACCCTCTCAGTTTGTTGCCAAACTATTAAGAACATAATTGAAATCAAAATCAACTCAATAAAAGACACACAATCGAATAAATTTTATTAATCTCAAAAGTCAAAATGCAAAGGTGAGTATAAACGTAAACTCAACATTCAACATAATGAATCTCAACACCTATTTAAATTCTATATATAAATAAAACTGAAATAAATGGAAATATTGTCAGGAATGGAATCTTGGAAGTGGCGATGGCAGGAAACCACCTATTCTGGGAAGTACTTCGCATATGGCACGTCTCTGTGTCTCTATTCCTTCGTCTCCTTCTTCAATCTTTTGACCTCTCTCTAGGTATCTCTTAAATTTGACAAAGTCTTGTTCTTTTGTACAACTCTCTAGGCTCTCAAAAGACTTTTGGTGGCTATCACATCATGTTCTATATATTTTTTGGAAGCCCTAGGTCAATGTCAGGGTTGAAATAGTCCACAAAATCTTACAAAAATTGAGTTTTTCTGTCGACCCGATGCAAGGCATGATCGTGGCCCTGCTTTCCACGATCGTGGCTTGCTGTTTAACCTTTCTATCACAATCATGGCCCAATGTGCACAATCGTGGCCTGCTGTGCACGACCATGGCCTATGGCTTTAGGCTAAAACTCCTCAAATCTTTGTCGTTCTTTCCCGTTTAACCTGAAACACTAATAAACGCATCACGGCATCTCGAAAATATAACATTTAAGCTCAAAGACTTAATCTAACCCATAAAAGCACTAAAACACACAAACTAACATAATTACACCCTAAATGCATGTACACCACTCAAATTCATTCTAAATAAATAAGAAAATCAACCCTAAAACATATGCAATTACACAACTATCATATTGCATAGATCGTTCTATTTTTTTCATTTATAAGGCAACTGTCCAATTAAATCTAGAGAGCATCTCCTAGGTTATTCGATAGGCAGGGTTAATTAATGAGCTCTTCTTAATGGGATAATAAAAAAAGTTACAAATGGGATAATAAAAAAAGTTACTTCCATGATAGTTTGCATGAAACACAACAATTTGTGTATGAATAAGAAGTTTCTTATCATGATTCAGGTACGTCTCTGGAAGAATTGATTAATATTGTGAATACTAATACTTTGCAATTGCAACAGGGTATGTAACAATTTCAACATAATATCTTATAATTCCAGTAGGATGGATGCCAAATTTGGCATGATATAATGTATAACGTCCCAAATGTGGAGAGTTAATAAGATTCAGGTATACCTCTAGATGACTTTATCTCTGTTGCTAATGATCTTTAGCTTCAACAGAGTATGCAGCAATAGCTTCAACTAAGTATATACCAACTCTGGGCAAGATATAATGTCTAGACTCTAGAAAATGACAAATCAAATGGGTGAGATGGAAACAAGTATCGATCACCTAAAGTTGTAAAGCCAAGAGGAGCAATCATATCAGCTTGAGGTGTACCCAATGGACGTTAGCACAGAGACCTTACAGAATGATAAGGAGTTTTAGAATTTTGAGAGTAATACTCAAGGAATTATGTGTGAGAAAAGTTTGAGGAGGAGCTCTAAGCAGAAAAGGCTATATCTTTTAGCTTGAAAGTAAATACTGAGTTCTAATTTATTGTTAAGAATGACATTACCTTTACCTAGAAGGTTAAACGAATTAAACAAGGAAAAAAAGGTGAAGAGAAATTTGAGACCTTTCTAGAATGCATAGACTCAGTAGAGATTAAAAGTCAGAGGATAGGGAAGATGCTGAATGGGAATGATTATCAACTGTGGCCCTCTCCTGAACAACCTCACGTGGAAGTGGCTCAAACTATGATACCAGAAGATTATAAATTTTTCACATTAGGAGATGAAGGAATCAAGCCAACATGTAACATCCTGTTACCCATGTTGAGGCTAGAATAGTAAATATGAGAGATTATTAAGAAATTATAAAATGCATTTCATGCTCATGCATTATATGATATGCTCATACTCTTGAATATTGAACTTTTGCACATGAAAATAATTGTACATGCATTCATTGACATATTTTGGGTATAATTGCTTTATATTTGTGAAATGTGATTTTGTGGAGAATTGTGGTTTTTATATGTTGAAAATTGATTTGGAAAATGTTAAGTCAAGAGGACTTTACGATGATTAATTTTGATGACAATCAAATAATAATAATGTTAAAAATAAATGAACGTTTTTGACAAGTGTGTTAAGTGTGCAGACAAAGTACAGACACAGACGCAGAAGGTAATATAGATGTAAAGTCAGTATAGACGCAAAGAAAATATAGACACAGACATAGACGCAATACAGACGTAGATGCGAAGTCAACACAGACGCAGAATAAAACATAGACGTAAACACAGATGCAAAGTAGAAACACAGACGCAGAATAAAGCATAGACGTAAACACAGACGCAGACGAAAGAAAACATAGACACAGACGCAGATGCAAAAACATAGACGGTACCATGAAGAGACATTGGCACGTCAGACAGTTATTTAGTTAGAGTTAGTTACAGAACTCAACTAAACAACGGTTATCAAGATTCAAGAAGCGGTTATTAAAGATCAAGAAGCAGTTAGAGACGAAGGCTATAAATACTAGTCATAGTCGAAGATGTTACAATCTTAGGAAAAGTGAAACAAGCTTAGAAATCTTACAGACTCTTAGCAATCTTAGAAAAAATGAAACAATCTTAGCAATCTTAGAAAAAGTTAGACAAAGGAGAAATTCTATAGTACGATACAAAGAGAGCTAATCTCTGTAACAAAAGCTCACAATCTTTTTCTAGTGACAGAAAGAAAAGGCAGATAGCCTGGAGAGGCTAAGATAGCTGAAAGAATACTTTGTAAGAGACTTGAAGAGGCCCTGGAAGGGAAGAAAGAATACTTGTAATTGTTTGGACTATAGTGAAACACTCAGACGAATTCTGAGGACTGAACGTAGCCCACGGTTTGGGGTGAACCAGTATAAAATCACAGTTTCTATCCTTTACTTTTTACTTCAGTTTATTTTGTTTTTAAACAATTATAAAGAAGTTACTTGCGATTTACCTAAGTAATATTTTTCGTATAAACTTTGTGATATCTTTTTAACAAGAAAGAGAAGTTCTTAGTAAGATTCTTTATTCACAAAAAGGATACAACAATTCAACCCCCCTTCTTATGTATCGAGTTTCTTGTACGTAAAGTTTATACTAACGTTTGATTTACTTCGTGAATATCTAATTGTAACCTAAGTAACCATCTAAAAAGTTGTAGAATGAGTGACCAACACTCTTTCTAACATTTAATCTATGAATGAGAGAGGGAAATGGTCCTTTTTAGTCACCTTGTTAAGTTTTCGATAGTTTATGCATACTCTCCATTGCATGACTGTTCTCATCAAAATTAACTCCACTTTCAGTTTCTATTACGATCATTCCACTCTTCTTTGTTACACATTGTACCTGGTTGACCCATCCGTTATTAGATATAGGGCATATGATACCTGCGTCTAGAAGTTTTACTACCTCCTTTTTGACCACTGCCTTCATATGAGGGTTTAACCTACATTGACATTCCCTCACTACTCTACTTCCTTCTTCGTCATTTGTCTGATACATGAAAACATTTGGGCTTATACCTTGAATGTCAAATATTTTCCATCCTATGGCCTTTATGTACTTTCTAACAATCTCTACCACCTTACTCTCTTGTTCCCCATCTTATTGATTGGAAATGATGATTGGTATAGTTTGACCTTCACCTAAAAAGGTATATATAAGATGAGTGGGTAAAGGTTTAAGCTCTATGGTTAGTGGTTTCTTTGTGGAGGGTGGTATGGGTGCTTCAGTTTGTACTAACATTTCTTGACGGATCTGAACACCCGACTCCTCCATTTCAACATCCCCTTCAGTCTCAACTTCGTTCACCTTCTCAACTTCATTGTCGGTCTCCATTTTTATTGATTTAACTTCTTCAAAGCAGTTTTCTACTTGCTTTTGCATGCTTTTATCCATAATGTCAATCTTCATGCAAGCGTTGCTTTCCTTGGATTCTTCAAAGCCTTATTCATATTGAACTCCACTTGATCTTCACTAATCCATAGTGTCAATTTACCTTTATGAACATTGATCAATAATTTTCCTTCTTTATGAAAGTTCATCTAAGAATTAGTGAGCAGTTCTTATCTTGTTCGAAATCAAGAACAACAAAGTCCATGGTTTGGAGAATGTTAATAAATTCCAAAATCCATTTCGGCGTCTAGTTGTGACAATTGTCTTTTTTATTGGTACTGTAGTAGTCCTTTGGTTAGGTATTGGTATCATAAAAACAAAAGGAGGTCAATTTAATAAATTAAATATTGATTACTTCAAAATGTAAAATAAAATTAAACAATTAAAGAATAATTTTTTTATATATTGATTTATTTTGTGAATATCATTATTGTGGAAGACTGAATAATAAGATAAATAAATCAATTCAGTCTAGCTTTTATGGAAGCTTTAACAATTTATGGACTGGTTGTAGCATTAACACTTTTATTTGTGAATCCTTTTGTTTAATTTTATAAAAATACATATTTTTTTTATTGGCTTGGATTTGCTTCTTCGCATCGCAATGCCGATTGTATCAACTGAACTTGTCCATTTGCATCAAAATGTCTTCTACCACACCAAATGTCTTTTAATAGATTGTTCAACCAGCTAGATTGGCATTAAAGCTGGCTTGACCTCACCAAGCCCCAATTTCCTAAATATCCAAAGGCATAAGATTGATATTGGCTCCTAAATCGCATAGGCACTTCTCGAATTCAAGTTCACTAACTAAACAAGGTATTGTGAAACTCCCTGGATCCTTCATCTTAGAAGGCATTTGATTAGTGACTATGGAGCTATAGCTGCCAGTTAAGGTTACCATTTGGTTCTCTTCCCAAGTACGCTTCTTTGATAATATGCCATTTGAAAATTTAACATACTTAGGCATGTGTTCCAAAGCCTCAATGAATGAAATATTTATTTGTAAAGTCTTCAATTTCTCTACGAACTTCGTAAATTGTGTATCTAATTTGCTCTTATGTAGCCGTTAGGGGTATGGAATTTTAGGTAAATATGGCAGAGGAGCAATGTACAGAGGGCATTTGTTCATGTCCACATCTTTCTCTGTAAAGTGGTGTGCACTTTTTGGCTTTGTGAGTTGTTCAAGTTCCTTCCCACTTTGCAATGTATTGCTTGTAGTTGCTCCCTTAGGTTTCATTTAGTATTGCTTAGGAGGCTTCTCGTACTTTGTGCAAACAATGCAGTCACCAATTGCCTCATTTGAATTTCCAAATTGTGGATGGAAGATATGATTTTTGGTTACTTACTCGAATCTTCCTTCTAACATTTTGTGAGCATCTTCCATGTTTCCAAGTTTGTCCAGGATTTTGTCTAACTTAGCATCTGTGGATTATACGTGTTTGAGTAGGAATTATTTCCCCCTCCTTGACCAAACTGTGCTCCTATGTAATTTAGGTGCTCCTGTTTGTTGTTTTCCATCAGAAAGCAATCGATGCTATCATGGTTGTCTTGTCCACACAGTTCACATCTCTGCTGAATTGCTTTAACAGGAGTTAAAAAGGAGGCTTTCATATTATTAAGTTATCAGGTTAAGCCATCAATTTTGGTTTACATTTTCATTATTAATTCAATAGCTATGGATCCTTTTTGCTCTCAAAGAGTTATGTGTTGTCTTTGTCCATCATCCAAAGACAATTGTTACTTTCCATCTCCTCCGCTACCTCAACTGCTTTCCTCATTAGAGATCCTTCAGACGTTGCATCTATGGTGCCTCTTGTGGATGGAGTAACTCCATTGTAGAAGGTTTACAGCAGGAATTCCTTAGGTAAATTATAGTGAGGAAACCTCTTTTGCAAATCCTTATACCTTTCCCATAGTTCATAAAGTGACTTTTAATCACTTTATTGGAAATTCATGATTTCCTTTATCAATTTCATAGTCTTTGTGAGAGGGAAGTACTTATTTAGGAAAGCACCCACCAACTGCTCCTAAGTTGTGACATTTACAGGACTTAGGCAATGATACCATGCCTTGGCTCTATCCCTTAGTGTGAAAGGAAAGAGCCTCATCCTAATGGCATCGTCTTATATCATGCCATATCGAAAAGTATTGCATGTTTTTAGAAAATTAACTATATGAGCGTTAGGATCCTCATTAGTCAATCCATTGAATTGCAAATTTGTTTGCAGCAAGTTTAGTAAGGCAGGCTTAATCGCAAATGAAGTTGCTTAAACCATTGGTCCATTCATACCTTGATTTGTAGCATTGAACCCCAGTCTCTTGAAATCTATAATCGTGGCTGGTTTTCTTGATTTCCTCTTTGATTGGATTCTTCATGAAATTCTTCTGCCTTTGGTTCTTCGATTTCTTCTTCTTGGCATCTTGCTCGTTTGAATTGTTTATTCCAAATAAGTGATGTCAAGTACTAAAGTTTCAGTTATCTGATTTGAACTCTAGGTAACTCCTATATTCACAAAACAACAAAAACATAAAAAAGGCAAAAATTCCTTAGACTAAAGGAATCCAACTATTCCTATCTAACTACATAGCAATGATGCCAAAAACTTGTTTTTTAATTCCAAGGTTCCACAAATGCAGGGGTCATAAGCGTAGTAGTTAAAGTGTCGATCCAATGACGAATTAGTGAATTAAATGAATCCATACTTAGTCTAGGGTCTAGAGATTGTAATTAAAATGAAATGAAAAGTAAAAAATAAATTTAAGTAATTGAATATGGATCAATTGAAATTGAAAATCTAAATTAACGCAAGGAAATTAAAATTTAAAACAATTAATTTAAAATCAAAAAATCACGCAAGGAAGATTAACCAATTATGAGAAAAAGGGATTTATCCTATCCTTAAATGCTAACTTGATTACTTTTGAGTTAATCGGTATTGGTCCTAGAATTCTGAAGGGTGGATTATTCTCTCTCAAGTTATAATCACTAAACCCTATATCATAAACCCTAATTGAATCGAATTATTAAAATTGCAATTTATCAATTAACAAAAACAACCCATATTCTAATTAGATCTTAAGCACTATAATAGACAATCAGGTTTTCACATGAGATCTCTCTTTGTATAAATTACTGATTTGATTATTTATGGGATATATTAGATTGTTAATTCTCATTACCTAACTTAATCGTTTTGCTATCAGTTCACCCTCTTACTTTGTTATCGAAGAATGCAAATACAACAAACAATCATAATACCCAATACACTAACATCAAAAGCAATCAGATTAACATTGATTCAAGAACAATTCCTAAAAAGAGTTTAGAACATCCTTAAGCACAAATGAATCATCCTCATGTCCATCTTATACATCAAATGAAAGAAATGACAAGATGAATTGAGAAAGTTAACTTGGAATGGATTGGGAGTGACAGCAGCAGTAGCAACTCCTTCTTTTTCTCTCCTCTTCTCTCCTCTTCTTTGTTTTTTTCCAAAAGTTCCAAAAGGAGGCTCTCTTTGATTAGGTCATTCTCTGATCTTTTATAGTCCTAGGGTCTTTCAGGGTAAAAACTAGATATTACCTGGGCCCAAATGTCTAAAATAACCCTTGAAAAATGAATTCAGAAGCAATCCCCATATATGTTATCTACCTGTCATGATCATGACCCTTGAAAATAAGCTTTTGTTATGATTGTGACTGGGATGCCATGATCATGATATGATATATTTTGCTTCTATCACTACCGTGACTGGGATGTCACGATCGTGACCCTGAGTATTTCTCTAATATTTCTCCAAACTTCTCTGATCTTCTTTAACTAATCTCAAACACTAACAAAAACATCAGAACATCTCAAATACATAAAATTAAATGTCAATAATATGCCCTAAACTATATAAGACTCAAACAAAGAACACATAATCACATTGACACAATTCTAAACCTAAATATGCGCAAATCATCAAATCAAGACCTAAAAACACACTAAAATACCCACTAGAACATAATGAAAACTACAAATATCAAGGAATTCTCTTTAGAATTAGAAATTGGAGGCATATACTAAAGTGATGTCAAAGACTGAGTTTACTCTTTCTAGCTTGCAATTCAATTGAATACACTGATTAGTTTCTGCTACTACCTGGATTGAGACTTTATTAGTATTATAGAGGTAAAGGATTTGACCATTTTAATGAGAAGATTGATTAGAGATAGCTTCCTAATTTGCTCCTAAAAACTTTGAAACTCATAAAATTTGAGATTATTTTAATTTAGTTTCTAAAAGCCTTACCAACTATGGCTTTTTCTTTAAAACAATCTCCTTTACCATTGCTTTTTTAAGAGGGTCATTGAACCCTCTAACATTCCATACCAGAATCATCAGGGGGAGTTTCCCCTATGGATTTATTCCTTGCCTTCTCCTAGCTTATCTTCTTTTTGATCTAGTTGTTGATTCTTTACTTTCAACAGGTTTTTCTATTACTTTGGTATTAGCTTGTCTCTCATTTTTAGAATTATCCATCTATATAATTCAATTCTTTGTTACTTCTTCATTTTGAACTTCCAAATTAATAGTGATAGATTTTTCTAATACTTTGATAACAACTAGTCTCTCATTTTTAGAATTATCCACCTATGCAATTGAATTATTTACTTCCACTTCATTCTTTATTTCCATTGCTCCATCATCTTCCTCTAAGTTGTCTCCTTTCAAATTTTTTAAAGATGTCATCCCCAAAAGTTCATTGTGCCAGCCAGTTTTGAATAAATTTCTAGTAGGTTTCTAGCTTTTGTTAACTTATTTGGGATTCTGAGGATAAGATATTGACACTTCAAATTGTTTGAGCTCACCATCATCTCCAAGTTTCATAATTAGAAACTTATCAGGCAATGTTAAATTTCTTTTTATCTCAGTGTAGATTTTCAAAAAATAAATACGTCCTATATTAATAATTTGAGTGTCCATACAAATAGGTTTTCTTAGTGAGCTTGCTAAAAAACTTAAACCCTCAGTTGTCCAAAATTTAAGAGGCACATTATGGAAATTACAAAGGAAATGCATCTATATTGCCTTTGTTAAATTTAAAGCCTTACTTCTGTTTTTGAATGAACATAGGTTGGCCACCAATATGCCAAAGTCCTTGTGTAACGATCACATTTAAACTATTATCATTCGTGAACTTGAAGAGAAAGGTATCATCATCCATTAGCATTACTTTCTCTAAACCCTTTTTACCCACTTGGTTACAACTTATGAATGTACAATTAGAAAATCAAGCCATTTATTTCAGAAGAAACCCACCTAAGCAGATGACCATACAGAGGCCCCAGCTTTGAGAAGCTTAATGGGAGGAATAACCACTCCCACTTTTAAGACATTTTGAAAGTGTTTCAGTTCTCCCTTATTACATTGGATATATAGTTTATTTTTCCAAGCTCATTCAGTACACTTAGAGAGCTAACCTTGGCATTCTCTTCATGAAATGTTGTTGCAAAATTTTCCCTAGGCTTCTTTATATTCAAAGATTTGGTAAGTTCTGGAAAATATTCTAAGTTCAAGTTTAAGTGAGAGGAAACCCCCCATTCTACATGCTTAAGGCCTTAAAAAGGCCTTTTAGGTGAAAGGGAATCGTGCTCATACTTGATTTGAATTGAGAGATTAGATCAAGATATTTTTGTTAAGTAACATAATAAGAGTTGGTACCTTAATAGAATTATAAATATTAGGTTAATAAACAATTAAAGAGAGATCTTGATTATGAGTTAATTATCTTTAGGATTGCTTCAAATTTAATTGAGTAGTTAGGAATAGTTTTGAGAAATCAAGAGATTGAAACTCAAATTTTATCTAATTCAATTGGAATTACTTGATTAGATCTCGAGAGAGGGTAATCAAAACTTTTGGATATCTAGGATCAAGTATATTTGAATTCATAAGGTGAAGGAAAGACAAAATAGGGGTAAAATAATCCCTAAGTTTCCACCATTGAGGAACTTTAATTTTGTTATTATCTTTTACTTATTCAATCATTATAATTTATTAGTTTACTTTAATTTTCAATTAATTCAATTTTTGTTACTTATAAAAAGTGTAATTCAAATTGTTAAGTGGTTATATTCAATCCCCATTAAGTTGATATTAGTTGTATTACAATATAGGACTCATATACTTGCAGTATAATATAAAATAGCAAACAGACTGACTATCCTAGTGACCAGAGTTGAATAAAAATGCTTTGGTTTCTCAATTAGAGTGTTTGTGGCCATTACATTTTGTCAAGACTTACCTGCTTCCTTTGAAGCTATTGTTGACAATTTACTATTAGTTCTCTGGTTGTTTACCTCCATGAATTCCAGAAGAGTTAGAAATGGGTTATTCAATTTCATAGGTATTCTCCCAATTAGTCCCTCATGAGGTGAAGAAGACTTTGAGCTACCTCAATTAAAGGCTTCTATGTAACCTGCTCAGAATAGAAGCTAATTGATAGCAGCATTACTTGCAAAAAATGTTAAGAAAACTAGAGATGAATCACCTAGAGAGAGAAAAAAATCTTAGATCCCTATTTCTTAAACTCCAATTCTTCAATTTTGATAGAAAATTACCTCCAAAGCCTTTAATACAGTAGTTCTTTAACAATTCCTATGCAGGCAACATATTGTCTCCAATGCTTTTACCTTGTATAAAAGCAGTTTGAGATTGGATACTGAATAAAGGAAGCACATATTTGATCCTATTAGTCAATAAATTGGTGATGATTTTATAAAATGTATTCTAATAAAAAATCATTCTTAAGTCCCTTAAAGAGTTTAGATTATGAGTTTTAGGAACTAGAAATAAATGAGTGCAATTCCATACCTTCAACATCTTAGGTTATTAAAGAACTCATGAATAGCTTTTTATATATGGATTTCAATGGAGCTCTAAGTTTTTTTATAAAAAAGCAATTAAAGCCATTAGGTCATAGGGATATATTGGGACTTAACGAGAATACCACTGTCTTTATATAATCATCAGTAAAACTCCTAGCAAGAAACTATAATTGCTCAGGGGAGATTACCTTAGGAATGGATAGTTTATAAAGTAGGTAAGAAGGATTCTTAACCCCTAGGGTTTCTAATACTTTAGCATAGTAATTCTTGGCATGAGATTTGAGATCATTCTAGTTAGTGATAATTCTACCCTCATCGTTGAGTAAATTGGATATTCTATTACGGTCCCTCCTAGAAAATAGTGATTTATGAAAGAAATTAGAAGTGGAGTCTCCATCCTTCAACCATAACATCCTTGATTTTTCATAAGAATGGAGGAATTGCTTCTAGAGCACTTTATAAGGCTTTCGTTTCCTTAATCTTGTGACCTTTTAATATTAAACAAGATTTCCAGGGGTTCCTCTTTCCCCATAAAAAAGAAGATGTTTATAGAGGGTTCCTTTTCACCCATTAAGGGAAGAAGAAAGTGAATTCTTAAGTGGAGCATGGGGAGTAGATGTAGGCCAATGGTTATTTTATCAAACCAATACAAACCAAATTTGTCTTTCTTTACTCTTAGTTATTACTCTTATGTTCTTTTTCAATTGTTCTATATGAATTTGCTATAATTATCATTAAGTAATCAATTTATTAGTTACTTTCAAATAGGGAACAAAGTGAAAAATATAATTCACCCCCTCTTGTATGCCATTTAAGAACTAATAATTAATATTAGAGCTGTCATCCTTCATTATATATGATTTTAGAGAAACTTGAATAAAGATCATTATGGCATAATTTGATTCATATTTTATCCAATATGGTCAATATATAGTTGACAGTTACATTTATTGGAAAACTAAGATAAGCACTTTCTATTAGCAACATGGGTTAATCTTTAGGAATGGTAGAGAATGGTCTGTACATCCCAATGAGAATTATAATTCTAGATAAAATGGAGAGTAATGTACCAAAGGATAGAAGTGATAATGATAAAAGACTCATTTGTTAAATAAGTAGTGCATGTTTCGCTTATTTTCTTAGTAAAGATGAACTCAATAGGGCTTTTATGTACAAAACTACCCATAAGATATGGCACACATTTGGAAGCATATATAAGGGCACTACTTAAGTAAAAAAGAGCTAAGTCAGCTTATTAGTGTACTAATATAAGCTATTTCTTATGGAGAAAAATAAGTCAATCTATAATATATATATATACTTGCTTTATTTATATCATTAATTATCTTAAAGGTCTAGGTAAGACATTGCACTAATATTGACTTAGTGATTAAATTGCTTAAGTATTTACCAAAGATTTAGGAGGTGAAGATTAATACCATAAAATAAACTAAATATTTGAGCACCTCATCATTGAAGAAGCTAATTGGATCAATACTCACCTATGATACGTCTATGAATGAATTGCATAAAGAGGAAGTGGCTCCAATGCAAAGAGGTGTAGTTTTTAAAGTATCCAAGGATGACAAAGTTAATGATGAGAAGACCTCCACAAGTGAGAGTTAGGAGGATGATATAAGATGATCATAAATACATTCAAGAAGTTTTTTAGAAAATAAATAATTTTATTAACAAAAGCCAAGCTTTTATAACACTATAAAAAGAGTATAATGCTACAGTGATTCCTTCATTTACATTGACATATAAAATAAATATAACATCATATAATTTTCTAATTAATCCTTATACTCATGCTTGCTCCCTCATATGCTTTCTGACTATTAGAATTTCTATTCAAACTTATAGTTTTATCTACTATAACATATTAAACTTAGAAGTTTCTTTATATTATCTTGTATTTCTTTCTCTCTACATAACATAAATACAGTAAATAGTTATTAAAGATTAAAATGGATTAACATTTGAAGAAAGGCCACATGTGATGACATGACATTACTAGTTTAAGGAGTGGGATATATGAAAATATGGTGACAAGTATGTGATTTAAGACCAATAATGATGAGGAATCCTATGTGATTTAAGACCAATAATGATGAGGTACCCTCTTCCTCAAATTCTTATGATGTTACTAATTTTGTGATGTTGCTCTTTTTAACCAAATTTTATTTACTAAAGATAAGCCTGTACAAAATTAGAATGACTTAATCATTACATCATCTACTTTAATTGAATGTTTAGAGGTGATGAGTGTAAAATATATCTATACTTAAATAAGTATTTTTTATTTTTTTATATAACTTACCATGATTTAATTGATCTATGTTATGTTTTGGGTAATTGTCAAAGATATTGGCTTGTGTTGAGATATAATTATTAGAAAAAATATGGAGAACAATTATTAGTTGAACAAAATTTGACTTATGTTTATATTCCAACCTATATCAATCATAGATCAATTACAACAGAAGATATAACCTAGAGCTTAAGTTAAAGAGAGACTATAGGGTATGGAAAAAATTTAAAGATTGACACAGTTTAAGATGACGTATCCTTATACCCTATCTATTGTTGTGTAAGTTTTACTTCTAATAAAACCCCAATATCCACAAGTATACGTTTCATAAACTTTTAGTATTAAAGGTGTCAATCCCATGAGGAAATAGTTAGAACTAAGTGAACCTAACTTTTTCTAAGGTATCAGGATATGAATTGAACGAAAATAAAATAGTATACTTTTAAAACAAATAAATGAAACTAAGTAAATAATCAAATAACAAATGAGCTACCACAAATTTGTGAGGAACATCAAGGATGAAGCTTAGGATTCATTTTATCATTAATTTTCTCATTAACCACTGTTGATTCAATTATGTGTTGATTCTAGATCTTTTAAGGGATTGACTACTCTTTCTCAACAGCTAACCAATTAACCCTAATTTATTATCCCTAATTGATTACGATATTCTAGATTTTGCACCCTCTAGATTCAAAAAGTCTACCTAATGTTTTCAACTAGTTCTTAAGTAATCTATCGAATAATCAAGTCCTGACACGATGAACTCTTTTTGTATAATTACAATTTTGATATTTGGGAACTCTTGTTACCTATCCTAATTGGATAACTTTAAACTCACTTTCTCAATTTACTATTGAAGTATTAACATACCCAAAAATCACAACACTAAAAAATTGAATTGAAATGAACAACAATCAAGTCACAAAACAACTCAAGAACAAATCCAAATATGATAATTAAAACATCCAAAATGTGAATAACATATTCAAATTCAAGTTACACAACAAGTTTAATTAAATAAACAAATGAAAGAAAGAAAGAATTTGATTTGAATTCAAACTTGAAATTTGGAATTTCTAGATTGTTCTTCTTGATCCTAGTTTTTACTCTCTCACCTAAGAAGATGGTGGCTACTCTTCTTGAGTGTTTTATGTTCTGAAATAGTTTTTGGGGCTTTTAGGGTTCTTTCTAGGGTTTACCATCTTAATTTGGTTCTAAAAATAGCCCCAAAAAGTTAAAATTACAAAAAGAGTTGCGCTCTGGAAAAGTTGAAATTCACTAGAATTACTGTTTGCGCTATTTGTTACGATCGTGACAAGACAAGTCACAATCATGACCTACTTCCATACTTCCAAATCTTCTCTTTTCTTCAATTTCCTTTTCCCATATGGTCAAAAACACATCACACACCTCTTGAAACATAAAATTAAGGTCCAAATCATGTTAAAACTACACAAACATTTAGAATATAAACAAACACTAATAATAACATAATTCTAAGCCTATATACATGATAATCATCTAAGAAATACTCAAAATCACACTTAAACATCTATCAAAACATAGTATAATTTACACTTATCAATATCCCCACGCTTAAAATTTTGCTTGTCCTTAAGCCAATAAAAACACAAAATCAAACAAACCAAACAATAACACATACATTCATGAAAAATGCATTAATGATACAATGATATCTAACTTGAAGAAACCAATTTAACCTCAAACAACAATCATGCAAGTTTTTCTAACATTTTAACCTATGCAATCTATGGCCAAGCTCTTTGGATTGAATATACATACTAATCAAGACATTCACATCATATTCATCACCTAATGCACTTATATACATACATTGATAATTAGTAATCAACCAAAATTGCAACTATCATTAAGTATTCCTTCATGAAAATTTTTGCTATTTTCAAAGATTAGTAGGATTTGTTTATCAAAACACTACTTTTTATAAAAAAATTCTTTAACGTTAACCTAGTCTTTTAACGTAAAGGCAAACACCTTAATATGAATGTCCCCCGGTTACTAAACTAGGCCATATTTTATTAATTAGCTTGGTTGGAATGTCATTCTAGCCTTTTGACATGAAGAAAAACATTTTATCGTGAATTCCCTCGGTTATTCAGCTATATCATATTCTTAACTGATTACTAGCTCTATTCATAACCCAATATCTGTTTCAAAAAGTCCACCGGAATAGTTATTCATTTAATAGACATATATAATTTTTTAATTTCACATAGCCTACCTTATTTCTTTTAGTCATTGTCATGAAAGACTACTAATGATACTAACATATTCAGTTGACTTATAATTATAAAAGTATGTAATAAATTTCCTAAGATGAACAATCTGAATTCATATCATAATTAACATGTATATTTAACAAAAGACATTTAAAACATAAAATGAACATGTCAATATGCCTTTACAAATTCAATGACTATGGTTAAAGCTAAAATACTTCCATGAAGTTATTACCATTTACACATTCACATAATTCACACATATACAACACATGTTTACACCATGTTAACCTAATCAAAAACTAACAATATGATATGCAAAATTCACACTTATGACATGCCAAAGAAAAATCATTCCCACACTTAGACAATACAAGGTCCTCAATGTGAGAAAAGCAAAACAACAAATAAAAATAAAAATGATAAGAAAAAAACAAAAGGAAAGGTTAAGAGCGCAAAACTAGGAGATTGAGGTGGTGACGATGTTGGTGAAAGAATTTGGAGATACTTTCGGCTATGAAATTCTAGCAATTCTTGCCCTAAAAAACAAAACTAAAAATAATAAAATACCAATAAAATAAAATAAAACAAATAAAACTTATCCTAATTCTTAGGCTGCCTCCCAAGTAGCACTTAGTTAATGTCATTAGTTTGAAGTGATCTTCCCTCCACACTTAACTCGAGTCAATTATGAGTGGCTTTCTTCCACTCGTGTCACTCAGTTTCAGTTTAGTAGCCTGTAAATAAGCTACATATTGTAAGATAATCAAAAGGATAAAATCAAATTAAGAAAACTAAGTAAATAGGCCATATATTGCAAGATAATCAAAAGGACAAAATTAATCAAATTAAGAAAACTAAGTAAGTTCAATAATGCCTTTTTAAGTAACAAACTGTCAATAAAATAGGGAATAATAAAACTCCATGAATTGTCTATCGAATTTAACAGCTTGAATTCTAAAAAGGTGAATTGTTCTCTTTCTTCCTCAATCACCTTTGTTTCCTCTTCTTCTTTTAGTTCGTGAATATAAATGTCTATATCTACTTCAACCTTTATCTCCACTTTCATTTGTTCGTCATTCTCTTCTTTATCAGCTTCTTGAATAGAGACTTCCTCATACTCTTCAAATCCAATCTCCACTGTCATATGTTCTTCTTTCTCTTGCTCTTTTAAAGATTCAACTTCATCAATTCTTATAAATGAGCTACCCTCCTTCAAATTCTTTAATACCTTATTCGTTCTGAATTTTACTTGTTCGTCTCCAACCCGAAGGATGAGGTTATCTTTATGGGCATCTACCAAAGCTTCTCTAGTGGTCAAAAATGGTAAACCAAGGATCTTTCAACTATGAGGGCATGTGGTTGGTAATTAAGGAGTTGCAAGTTTCCGTCATGGCTACCATCTGGTTATCTTTCCAAGTCCATTTTGTTGATAATTTGTCTTTGAGAAATTTTGTGTACTTGGGCCTATGATTTAACACTTCCATAAAAGATAAGTGAATTTGCAATTTCTTCAAATTTTCCATGAACTTTGCAAATTGTATATCCAATTTGTTCTTCTGAAGTCTTTGTGGGAATGGTATTTTTGGTGGGTAAGACAGAGGAGGAATGTAAGGAGGGTACTCATTCTTGTCTTTATCCTTTTTTTTCTTCTTTTAGTCTTCTACAAAAATGGGTCTCAAATTGTCTTGCAGCTGGTTCTTCTAGCTCTTTACCACTCCTAAGTGTGATAGGCTTAAATTACTCTTTTCGATATACTTCAATATTGCTCAGAAAGTTTTCTTAACATTTTCAAAAAATTTTAAACCTCACGATTTAAAAGTCTACTTAACGTTTTAAACTAGTTCTTAAGTGATCTATCGAATAATCGAGTCCGTACATGAGATCTCTCTTCTTATAATTATCAGTTTGATATTTGGAAGACTTATTAGGTCACTAAATCTCGTTACCCAACCTAATCAAATTACTTTCGACTCGCTCTCTTGCTTTATTATCAAAGTATTAGCATACCCAAACATCACAATACCAAAAAATTGAATTCAGATCAACAATAATCAGATCACAAACAACTCAAGAGCAAATCCACATCTTATAATTAGAGCATCCTAAATGTGAATAAAATATTCAAATTCAAGTTACACATCAATTTTAATGAAATAAACAAAGGAAAGAATGAAAGAACTTAATTTGAAACTCAAACTTGAAATCTGGAATTTCTGGATTTCTCTTCTTGCTCTCTCACTTTGGATGATGGCGGCTGCTATTTTTGAGCGTTTTATGTTCTTAAATAGTTCCTAAGGCTTTTAAGGTTCTTTCTAGGCTTTACCCACTTAATTTGGTTTCAAAAATAGCCCTAAAACGTTAAAATTACAAAAGAGTAGTGTGCTGGAAAAGTTAAAATTCTCTGGAATTACTATTTGTGCTTTCTGTCACGATCGTGACCTGTTTCCATACATCCAATTCTTCTCTTTTCTTGAATTTCCGGTTTCTATACAGTCAAACACACATCTCACACCTCTTGAAACATAAAATTAAGATTCAAATCTTGCTCAAATCCACACAACACTTAGAATATAAACAAACAATAATAATAACATAATTATAATCCTATCATCTAAGAAATACCCACAAGCACAATTAAACATCTATCAAGACTTAGTATATTTTACTGCTATCATCTATACCATATAAGAAACGAAAAGATCCATAACCTAGGATATGGCATGTTAGAGCTTGTGTTCCTCTCCAGGAAAGTTTGTAAGAAAGCTTCAGTACTAATGAAATTGGTCATAACTTTCTCATTAAAACTCTGATATAGAAGATTCAAGTAGCTATGGAAAACTAAAGGAGAAATCTATAAATTTTTTATTTTAAGCTTATTAAATTTCTAAGAGATACTTGGCCTAAGTTACTACCATGTCCCAGAACCTATTCATGTCTTATAAATAGATATAGGAAACCCAAATTTGGGGTGATTGATTAGTTTTCATTTATTTTTAAGTTAAGGTTAGCAGAATTTAAGGAGAGAGAGACCCTAAAACACATATTGCTGCCATAAAAAATAAGGAGAGGGATTTGTAATCATTCTATGGAAGCAGATCATGTTAAAGAACAAAGATCTTTATATAGAAAAAATCTTGATGCTTTTCTTTATTTATTATTATTATTTCAAAGAAGATTTTTGGATGATTTTTATTTATATCTAGTTCTAATTGTATGGATAAAGTTGGATTATTTAAAAGAGGTTTTTTTATGTTTATGACATATCTCTGATTTTTCTTAATATTGATTTAATTAAAGATAATAACTATTTTAAGTACAGTTTATATGTGAATGATTGGAGAGAACCTACATAAGAGTTGATCATATCATATATATTGAGAATTGAATGGCACTTTAGAAAAAACTTACATAACTCTTCTTCTATAAGGTTAAAACCTTTTATGAAATTTTATAGATCTTAAGGCATCTTTAAAGGTTTTATTTAGAATGAAAGAATTAATTAATCCTTTAAAGATATAAGGCTACTCATTGATAGATAGAAGACCATTCTCCTATGAGCTTTTACTAATCCAATTCATATAATCTCTAATAATTGAATAAATGGTACAAGATAACGCTAAGGGGAGTCTTGTTATAGATGTTATACCATATTTTCTTACTTTTAGTTTTCTCTTGTTTATATTTTTATTATATTTTTATCTATCTGGTTCAAATTATGTTTAGTTTAACTATATGATCCCATTCATTATTGATTAAATAACATTATAATGGTGGTTTAGGTGCACTCAAGATTGGGCATCCAAATGAACAAAAGCCACCTAATACTCTCCCCTCATTACTTTTCCACTTGCTAGTAGACTCTCAAAAATATTTAGAATGTAAATAAAACAACTCCCATTAATTTATCTAGGTTTGTCTCTAGCTACAAGAAGATTGCATTTCAATGAGTGTCTACCATTTGTTAAGAAAATACAAAAAAGACTATGTAGCTGGACAAATAAGGCTCTCATATATTAATTAGAGCCATCTTGAACTCTATACGTATCTACTAAAACCACACATTTTCCTTTCCAAACACTTAATAAAAAAGTTAAAAAGGACTTTGAGGAGATTTTTGTGTGGAACAATAATGGAGGAGAACCAAAATCTAATGTTAACTGGAAGGAAGTATGCAAATTAATTGATGTAGGGGGCTTAGGAATATCACTAATCAACTTAAGCTATAAAGTGCTACTAGGGAAGAGACTATAGAGAATTATTATGGATAAGGAATCCATTTGGATCAAATGGATGCATAGAAATTTCTTGAAGGAAAAAAGCTTGTATAGAATGGCTAATAAACCAAGTTACTCACACTTGTTAAACCAACTGCTTAAGATGAGGGAATCCTTTAAAAAACATATTAGTTACAAGGTGGGGAATAAAGGAATAGCCTTACTATTATTTAATAACTATGGAAGAAGGGATTCCTTAATACAAAATCAAGCAATAATTTAGATTTTGACAAACATCCCTAAGGAAGCCAAGGTAAGCAGGTGTATAAAGGACTACTAATAGGATAACTATAGTACTAATAGGATAATTATCTCAAAAGTATGGAATAATGGCTCCCTCATTATACCCAAAACTTAACTAAAAGGTACTCTATTGAAGAAGCAATTGTGTTAGTGGAAAGTTTAATAACAAATGTTTAGGATTGGATCAGTCTTATGGGACTTAAGCTTAAATTGACCAAGCTAATTTGTAATGGCTCTCGTATACTAAGAATCTCCTACCTAAGGCATGTGCCCAAGTACGCAAAGTTTCTTAAAGACATATTAATAATGAAGCAAACTTGGGAAGAGAATTAAACAATAGCACTAACCAAAAGTTGTAGGACATATTAACAAAGAAAAGAATTTGGGAAGAGAATCAAACCATAGCACTAGCTGAAAGTTGTAGCCCTATTATTAGCAATCATGTGCCTTCTAAGTTGAAGGATCCTGGAAGCTTTAGAATGCCCTATGTGGCTAGTGAGTTAGAATCTGCGTGTTTATACAACTTAGGTGCAAGTATAAATCTTATGCCTTTATTGACCTTTAGAAAATTGAGGCTCTACTGTAACATCTCGTTTCCAGAGAACGGGTCGGACCAGAGAAACGGATCCAAGTGTGGCAAATCGACACATCTCATGCTCATGCATTTGTGAATAGTGAGTTTTGCGCATAAAAATTTATAGTA
>JAOTAY010023402.1:0-30084 GCA_025629805.1 Erythroxylum baracoense | reverse complement strand
TCCATCAATTTACCCATGTCATAAAATCCTACTAACCTTGTCATAACAAATTAACTCCAAAAATTAATCTATCAACATCTCATAATTCATTTAAATCTTGCTAAATAACTAAAAAAAATTTAGGGGCCAACATTTCTTCCCCTCTTTAAAGAATTTCATCTCGAAATTCTTATCTGACTATTCAAAAAGGCAGGATGTTCCTCTGTTTCCCATTTAACATCATCCCTCGAATAATTTCTTTCAAATGACTATAGTCAATAAACTCACTGGGTCTTTCAATCCCTTATTTGGTCATTCAGTTTCTTAACTAGTTCAGTTCCTCATTATGCTTTAGATCACTCACCAATTATTTTCCACTTCCTGTGTCGATAACACCAATATCATATCATATCGATATTTCTTAACATAGTCACAATAACACATCTTTGTTGATAATACTAACTCATAAGTCAATGGTCTGGTTCTTAGTAACTTCATACGGACCAATATAATTCAGGCTTAGTTGATTCTTAATCCTAGCCTGAGCACCCCTTGTGCTCATTGTAAGCACACCTTGGGAAGGTGGTACTCTCGAAAACATTTAATCTTTTGCTTCATTGTTCACTTCTCTTTAACATCAGTACATTTAACTCTTATGTCTACCTCACTGTTTCCACGTCTTTAACGTGGATCCACCTAATTCATTTATCTTTTTTGAATGATTTTCTCCATTCTTTAAATTTCCTCATATTTCATATTGACTTATTCTAATGTTTGCTTATTTATACTAGTTTCTCCACACATTTTCAATTTATTCTCAGTCTTAACTTCCTGTGGGAGTAACACATTCATCCGGTAAAATTTTGTATATGCTAAACATATTTACACATAATATAACATGGACCTATATACTCCTCATATTAGCAATTAAAGTCTCCTCAAATTCAGGAATCCATTCATATAGTTGGATACTTTGCATCAAACAAAATACATACTTTTTTAGTAGCATATTCTATATTTTATGCTTGAGTCTCCTTTAGGGATAGGACTCCAATACTCACTTTCAAAGCATGTCATATTCATTTCTAACTTGTTCTTTCATTGATCATTCTTAATATAAACTATTTGATCTGCTTAACCTAATTCAATGAAATTCTTCTTTGAAAGAGGATTTCTTGCTACTATCATCTATATTGTTCATGCAATCTTTATCAATCAACCATTATCATCATCACATTATCATCCATTCTTAGTACCTCAAGAAGACCAAATTTCTATCGTTTTGACAAGGTCATAATGTTTTATTCACCAAAACTCAATGAAGTAATAAACATAACTACTGTCGCATATGCTTAGGTATGCATCATCAAAGTCATACCATTCTGTCCACATATTTACTCCTGAAAATCACCAATTGATGTCTTACAAAAATGATACTTTGATCTCCATTGATCCTAGACAATATTTCTCTCTTTACTCTTTCCTCTTTCCTCATTTCTGTCTCATTTTCCTATTGTCATTTTTTCATCTTCCATATGTATATCCTCAATCGATTCAGAATTATTTATGTATAATCAATACGAAATTCTAATCTCAATTTCACTAATATCTTCTTACTGTGGATCTTAACTCTTGTCGCATTAGTTGAATAACCACTTTGATTCCAATTTCCTCTTTTTAAGACCATAACAAAGGTATATTTTCTTTTCATTCTGCTCATATACTCTAATCTCATCATTTAATACTTATATCCCTATATTCCTCGAACAATCTATAACAATACATTCGGATCTATATCACTTTCGAAAAATATCACTAAAGTATAATATTAATGTCATATTCAATAATACATCCTCCAATATAATTGCATTGAATCATTATCTGTCATATTTACCCATATACTATTTCTTCTTTCTAATTATCCTCAACTTTCATTTTCTCATATCATGAAAGAGTATCATTATTTTCTCACTAATTTTATCAACTCAAACTCTTAACAATCGCCCTGGAATGCATGTAAGTTGGCATATACCTCAAAAAATGCCCATATAAGATCCTAATTCTAGTGCTCTAATACCACAACTGTTAGACCCCGTTTTCGTGGTGTAACTCGTGCTTTGTTACCACAACTGTTGCACCTCGTTTTTGGAGCCCAACTATCTAGAATATCATAAGACGTGAGCTTAATCCAATAAAAACACCTTAACCATTATTGATTCATCTTCATGCTCTTGTACCATAACACATCTTACATATATGTAACCAAAATTCCTGTTCAAAAATTCATCATCTCAAATTAATTACTTCCTCAAGTATCCCTAATTTCAAATAAACCTTATCCATATGCAAATTCACATTTCCACTAATGGCATCCATACATAACTCATAATTCATTAACACCAAAAGATAAGAGTTTTTACATAGCCGTAATGGCATTTCAAACCATAATACATCCATATCTCATAATTCCAAAATACATAAGATACTGGAACTAATAATGCTTGAAATGTAACTAAAAGTCTCATTGTTACAAAATCTAGCTTAAAATACAAAAACATGCAACTTGAAGCAATGCCTTGGCCCTCTTTCACTGGATCTCATATTCTTTACCTGAAGATGGGATGGAATGGGAGGGGGCAAGCTTAAAGCTCATAGGTAACAAGTCTATAATCGAGAAACAAGCAAGAACCCTTAATTTTTAAAACTCATTTTCATTATACCTTTTCATAACCATAGTAATTCCGCATTTAAAAATCATAAAAACACTTATTTCATGAAATTCTCAACTTGTCAAACAATTCTCAATAGTACAAATCATGTATGCGTCCATCTTGTCAAACAGATCATGATCACATAAGCACATCAGAATGGTTTGGGTGGATCCAAAACAAAACGTACTACACAATTCCAAGAAGGGTCTTGTGTAGCCGTGAACTTAGGGGGTCTATAAAGGAGCTCCATGCCACTAGCGGGCAGGTAGGTGAAGCCTTTACTTGGTCAATGTGCATGTGACGAAAGTTAGGGGATCACCACAAACCCACATAACACATAATTCATGACTTGTAAACTTGTTCCCAAAATGGCAATTCTTGAAAACTTGCTTTTCATAGACATGAAGTATTTTGAAAATATGATTTCATAAACTTGCATCTTTTCAAAAAGAAACATTTTCAAAATCTTTTCATAAATCATCAGCACAATTCATGTAGCAAACATATCACAATTTCTCAATTCATTCAAGAAACAATAGATGCAACACTTATGATGCAATTGAAATCATTAAACTTTCTTGATTCAAAGGAAACAATAAGTGGCTTATTTACTCTATTATAAAAATGTACCCACCTTGAATTCCTTCCTTAATAAATTGGGTTAAGGATCTCTTTCCTCTTGCTCCTCTTGCCTTCCTTGATTTTCCTTAATAATAATCAAAAACTTCATTTAATAGGAATTCCAATTTAGAACCCAAAGAAACACATTCACTAAAACCCATGCATTTCCTAAGCTTTTTGAACCTAAAACCCTTTCAAAAATTCAACCTTTTGGGTCAATTTTCCACTATCATTCTGATCAAGTAACTAAAGAAATTTAATAATATTTCCCCTAGAAACATGTTCCTCATTGTCTTAAGTTTCTAATGACACCAAAATCATTCAATTTGGTTCAATACTCTAAAAGTTATACCCCAAACATTTTCTAGCTATTCTTATACTAAAACCACATTCTTTGTTCAAATTCCATTCAAAATTTCAAATCCTTATAGACTGAATTAGAACTCCATTTTGTCATAAAATTTTTAGGTCTATATCTCTAGTTTACTCCAAATTAAAAGTTGCTCCATTTGGTTAAATACATAAACAGTTATGCCTAAAATATTAAAACATGTTTTGCGCTAGAAAGTTCGCTGCGGCAAAATTGTCCAGACTGAGAACATGTTTTGTGATGCCACGACGAAACCCAGAAGTTTGCCGTGATGAAAATATCCCGAAACCCTTTCCGTGAGAACATGTTTGCAACATTTCTCTAATGCTACTTACTAGATTAGCCTTAATGTCTTCAAATTCTTCAAGAATTTCCAAAACCCTAGCTTTTCTCTTCTTTTCTCTACTTCTCTTCTTCTCACCCGCGACACTCTCTTCTTTCTCTCTTCATTTTATAATTCTTCTTCTTCTAATTTATACTCTTAGTGGATGTGAAAGGTCCACTTTGCCCTTCATTTAAGCCTTATAGCCTTTTAACCTTAAGTGTCTTGCCAAAAATGCCCTTATACAATCTTACAACATTAATATTTTAATTCCATCAATTTACCCGTGTCATAAAATCCTACTAACCTTGTCATAACAAATTAACTCCAAAAATTAATCTATTAACACCTCATAATTCATTTAAATCATGCTTAAATAAAAAAAATTTGGGAGCCAGCAAAGAAAATAAAGGCAACAAGGAAAACAAGCGAGATACGGTAAAACCAATCTTTATATTGCTTTCTCATAAAAGAATACAAGGAATGCTCTCTTTTACTCCACGGGGAGAGCAAAGCTCGAATGAGCTATATATAGGCATTCTAACTTGGAAGCCAAGTTATATTCAAAATCCCACTTAAACTAAACTGCCTAAGATCGTGCTAACATCATGTCTATCTCTATAAGATTACATCATGTGGACTAATTGGATGACACCCCCATCCAAATGGGACTCTAACTGATAAGATAGAATCTATAAGATAATAAAAAGATAAAGTTTACAATCAAATAGTAAACTAGCATCCTTATGCTTGACGATCTCCACTGTCTTCAAAAAATTGAGTCCTACTGCAACTCTAACCCGTCATTGTCGCCATATCATCCAAAATGTCCCTACAATCTCTATCCACTGATGAGGCAATGTGATCTTGCTAAAGCCCACATAGCATTCTGGCTTGATCCAATGCTTCCCACAACAAATCCACTAGTCGTGTTCCATTCATCTGAGCATAGGCCAAGTCCTTAGCCTGGGTCGAGTTAATCTCCACAAAGTCTAAGACTATACTAAAATTCATACCTAGTTTGATCCCACTTGTCCATATTTGCCATAGTGTTTTCGTATGCCTCCCTTATGCATGTAATCCAGCTAACCTTCCTCCTAAGGCACATCGTGAAGGTCATTGAGAAGTGCTCTAAAATTTAGGGGTCTAACAAACCACCCCCACCAGATGGATTTGACGCCCTCGTCAAATTATTCTGTGTGCACTCCTCCACTACTGGTTTCTTCAAAGACTCCTTAGTCAACTCTTGAAGACAATAGCAAGCCTTCATATCAATTGGCACTTCACCCATGTACCATTTTCCTAATCCATCAGGGTTGTCTTTGCTTCCACTTGGACTTGTCTTCTCAAGGCTCACTACTCCTGCTAAAGACATATTGAAAAGAGCTCCATCTGCTAGGCTTTCCCTACCACCTTGATCCTCTGCGATCTTGGCAATGATATGCTCCTTTTCAATGATCATAGCTGACACTTGTGCTACAGTTGTTGTAGTCTCCTTCGTCCCACCAAGGAATCTACAAAAATTAATAAAGAAGGATTTTTCATCATACATAACCATCATAATTCCCAAACTTGGGTATAACACTGTCTTTCCTACCTTAAGGAAGTTGATTCCCAATATCATTTCGAAATCCTCAAGTGGTACGACCATGCAATTTATCTTTGCATGCTAACTCCTTATGCTTACTAGGACACTGTAACCAGCTCCCATCACTGCTTGTGCCTTCCCTATAGGGGTTCTTAACTTTGTCGGGGTCTTGGACACTTTAAGCCCCAACTTGCGCACCATCCTTTCAGCCACAAAGGAATGTGATGCACCCATATCTACCATCTCGGTTAGCTCTATCCCATTATCATGTATTCTCACATACATTAGATCATCATAGGGATTAGGTTCTTTACTAACCACATTTAACAACACATTCAAATTTAGCGCTGCATCATCTGAAGATTCTCCCTCTTCTTCAGCTACTAGGGCATTTAGCTTCTCTTTCCTCTGACTTTTGCTTGCATAATATGATCCATCGCACAGATAATAAACAATCTTGCCTTTTTTGGAGGATGTCGCCCGACTCTCAGAGCCACCATTTTACTTGCCTTTTGCTTTGAATTCTCCCTTATTGGAATCCTTCCTCCTCTTCCCCTCAGTATTATCCTATTGAGCATGGTCTTTGCCCTTTGCAGAGTTAAAGGAGCTTACCTTAGTTTCCTTCATCACTCGAAATTCTACCAAGGCATCATTGCGATTGCAGCGACACGTCCTTCACATTTTGCCTTCATAACTCCATTTGCACCCACAGTTGTAACCTGGACAAAAAGTTGTTATCCTTGTCTAACATGTTTTCAATATCAAGTAAAAGAGAACTAAAAGACTTAACATAGTCTTTTACCGAACATTCTTATTTCAGTTTCTTCAAGGCATCCCTTACAAGCCATGAAGTATTCAATGGAAGAAATTGATCCTTCAACTCCTTCTTCACAAGCTCCCACGTATCCACGAGAGTTCTACCCTCATTGATCTCCACAGAAGTCCTCATCCTACACTAGAGCTTGGCATCCCTATCCATATATATGGCAGACACATTGACCTTCTCAGTATTAAGCACCTTAGCAGTCGCAAAGTACTGCTCCATATCCCATAACAAATTCTAAAACACCTTGGCATCCCACAAGCCTTCGAACACCTTAGGTTTGCATACCTTCACTGCTGAAGGTTTTGGTGATGAGCTTGTTGCATGACCAACATCTGTTGCAATGTCATGCCTCAGCATTGTGATCTCAAACTGGGCCTCCTCGTGTGCCTTTAACAAATCCGCCATTTGTTGTTGCAACTACCGAATTTGATCCTCCATCGCCTCAAATCACGACAGATAGGATGGGACCTCCTCCTCTCTTGCAGGAATCCATCCAATGAGTGCCTCCACCCTAGTCATTTGTTCTGTCAAGTTGCCTACTGCCATTTCGAAATTTGGCTCTAATACCAGTTAATACAAAGGTCAATTTGGGACTCGAACTTTTATCAAAGTTAATCACCAACACCCTTTGCACGATAACCTTACTTAGATCCACTTAAGTAAGACTTTAGCCTTCAATGACCATCGAAGTGTTTACTTCACTCCCTCAAAGAAACAATACTATGAAATCAATAAGAAAATAAAGGCAACAAGGAAAACAAGAGAGATATGATAAAACCAACCTTTATATTACCTTCCTTTAAAAGAATACAAGGAATGCTCTCTCTAACTCCATGAGGAGAGTAAAGCTCAAATGAGCTATATATAGGCATTCTAACTTGGAAGCCAAGTTACATTCAAAATCCCATTTAAACTGAACTGCCTAAGATCTTGCTAAGATCACGTCTATCTCTACCAGATTACATCATGTGGACCAATTGGATGACACTCCTATCCAAATAGGACTCTAATTGACAAGATAGAATCTATAAGATAACAGAAAGATAAAGTTTACGTTCAAATAGGAAACTAACATCCTTATCCTCAAAGATCTCCACTATCTTCAAATGTTGAGTCCCACTATATCTTTAACTCCTAGTTGTCGCCATATCATCTAAGATTTCCCCACGATCTCTATCCACTAATGATGCAATGTGATCTTACCGAAGCCCACATAACATACTGACTTAATCCAATGCTTCCCACAACAAGTCTGCTAGTCATGGTTTATTCATCAGAGCATGGGCCAAGTCCTTAGTCCATTAAGTCCTTAGCTTGGGTTGAGTCAGTATCCACAAGGTTCGAGACTCTACCAAAATTTATACAAAGTTCGATCCCACTCGCCTATATTTGCCTTAGTGTTTTCGCATGCCTCCCTCATGCATGTAATCTAGCTGACCTTCCTCCTAAGGCACATCGTGAAGGTCACTAAGAAATGCCCTGAAGTTTAGGGGTTTAACGGGATGCATGTAAGACACGCACCCCATTATTTTATGGCAAATTAGAGTTTCTGAAAAACTTTTCATGTTGTCACATTATTTTTCCTTCGTCATGCCTCTTTGCTTCTACGGTTGTCTCCTATCGCCACTCCTTGCCTATGTTTTGCTTCCTATGACTTAGGTTGGAGCGACAGTCGCCTCACCAAGGAGCGACTGTTACCATCACAGCAGTAACTGTTGCCCTCCAACGCTCTATGTGACTACGGATTACAGCGACAACCATAGATTCCTAGCGGCAACCATGGACTCCCAGTGGCAACCATAAATTCCCTGCGACAACACGTGGGCCAATAAACACATAAGCAATAAATGCATTTTCCATAATAAACTTATATTTAATTTTCAAAACCCATGATAACCTAAATTTTAGGTTCATATCACATTAGACAAAAACCTATACAAGTAAAACATATCCTTTAGAAACCTATACAACTCCTTCGGCAATATCCACAACAATCTAAGTTTGCACATGTCATATATGCTCATTCTAGTCGCTAATAGTTGGCGACTTATACAATAATTAAGGCTTATTATGCAACACAATACCTAAAAAAAGCAATAAATTGCATTACAGAATTCTAGACTTTAGGTTTTGCTACTTTCTGGGCTTATGTTTTCTTGTTTAAAAAAACTTTTAATTTGAACTATTCAGATTATTAATCAAATCTAATTTGATTTCATAATTTATGGTTTAAATTTCAATTCATTTCTCAAGATCAATAAAAATCAAACAATTTAATCAAATTACTAAATTAATGATTGCTCCGATACCACTGATGAGTTTTAAGAGAGTTTGGGGAGAAATTGGACCAAATTCAAATAAGCCTATATACAACTAGGATATCATATCTCAACCAAAAGCCTAAAAGCAATGGGTTACGAGTCTTATCCTTATATATAACTCACTTTATCTTTATTTTTTTCCGATGTGGTATGATTTTACTTGAGAACTTCCAACATCTCCGCCTCAGAAGTGAATTTATCCATATCAGACTAGCATTTACTAGACCCATAGCTCATACGAAGCCACTTGAGTTGCTCTAACCCAAATCTATGGATATCTATTCATCAAACTTCACCAACCTAGATCTAATTCCCCTAATGGGAAATCGGGATGAGATTTCATCCCGACCATAGTAGAATAATTATGAAACTTTTTTGTATTTTGATTTCAAGAAAACCAAGATTACTTTAATTTCATAAAATGATTAACACATAAATCATAACAAAGCATGAATCGTAATTCATACCTTATTATGAAACTTGATCTTTTTCTTTTCATGTCCCTAAAACTGTTTTTGAAATCGATTTATCTCATCTACTATAGCTGCTTAAGTGTTTGTCCTCTATCGATATCAACAGAACAGGTTAAGAGAACTCTGTAACTCATACAAAGAGGGTTAAGCAAGAAGTACTAGCTCCATAGAGCATAATCCTATTTATAATCGATTTTTGATATTTTAGTAATATAATTGAAATTTCAAATTAAACTAATAAATTTCAAATTAAAAATTCTTATCTTTTGAGATTTGTATAACAATAATCTAAACTTATATGGGACTATATAATTTTTTATAATTTCTTTAATTATACATATGCAAATGATATTTAAAATTGTAGAAAAAATATAAGAATTTTTTAGTATATATAATTATTAATTGTAATTGATAATTTCAAGAAATACATGAAATTATAAATTTATGACAACTTTTAAATTTGTATTTTAAATTTAAAATGTGTACTTTCAAAAGTTCAGCGAAGGATAATTATTACAAAATTTAAAATATGCGAAGATAGTATTTGAAGTCAATCGCACTTACTATAAAAATTGTTAATTTTTAAAATTTTATATTATGTTTAATTTTTATAATAAACTTTAATATTTTTGTAACTCTTTAAAATTACATTTACTTTTTCTTAATACAAATATGTGAAAACAGTTATAATCACATTATTATAAGTTAATTTTTAATAAATATATAACTTTTTTAAATTATAAAATATATATTTCAATGTTGTAAATACTTAATGTATACATGTTTAAAATAATAATTTTTAATAATTAATCATCTTTTGAAAAATTAAATTGACACTGATTTTATAAATATAAATATATTATCTAATAGTTCACATAAAATTTCGAAATGGCTAAAATGCATTAAAAATTTTTGATATATGTGAACTAAATATATAACGTTAATATCATATATTTAATGTACCCATATTCCAAAATAATTCAAAATTACTTATAATTAAGTATTTTGAATATTTTTAATAGATTTTGATTTTATAAATAGATATTATTATTCCAAAATTTAAATTTTATGAATTTAATATATTTATTAAAAATATACTTTTTCACCCAATTGTCCTTCTTCTGTCAATACACCATTAAGACGAAGACTTTTATTCTTTCTTTTTTGGGTTTACAAAGCAAATAATTGACTAAGAAATTGCATTTATGTTTGTGCATAATAGTAATTCCTCTCTGGGAAAAAGTAAATTTTACGCTTCTCTAGTTCTCTATCCTTGTATCTGTTTGTAGAAACCACATTTTCTCCTTCAATTAACTATGAAAAGAGTATTAATATTTTCCAAAAATGAAAAGATTATTCATCATAAACAGAAGAGGCCAAAGATCAACTTTTAAAGATAGAAGTCCCATCTGGTATGTAGTCAATTTCCCTTTTGTATTTGTTTTCTTCCTTTGAGTAAAAAAAGAAAAAATCTTTTATGCACGTACAGTTCTTCGGAGTTTGTAAAGGACTTTGTTTTTAGTTTCATTCAAAGCAAGAAAATAAAGTTGGAGCTCTGTGTGTAGATTACAATACACTAAGGTGTAGTATTATAGAATTAAAGAGAAAGTAAAGGTTTAAGACCCTATGCCAATTGCATCATTAGCTCCATTCAGAATGAACCTTATTTTAGTCCTCTACTAAATAAATTAAATTAACACCATATATAAAACCAATGATCTTCTCAATCTTGACCTAATCAATATCTCTGATTCAACTTAAGCTACATAGGAAAAGTTTTGGGGTTTATAGTTTTTCAACTCAGCATTCTACTATACAAGAAAACCTCTTGGATGGAGCTAATATTAAGGCTAGGATACATAATGATTGATTTATTAGAATATGTTATGTAGACATACTAAGGAAAAGCATCAATTAGTATATATTTCTAAAAGTAATCATTTGGGTTATGACACGACCTGTAAACATTTATTTTAAGTAGGGCACCCTCCCATGAATCTAGATACCTGAGTCTTTAGGACAGGTGACTCTTTTTAAAAACATTTAGAGATGTTCATATAAGCAATTGATGTTAGTTCAAGGTTTAATGATTTTGATGATGATCTTTTAAATTAGATTTATTTCCTTCTATTGCTAATGGGTTAATTCTCCAAAAGAAATAAAATCATATGATAAATGCTTCCTTTATTGCAGAGACCTTCCTTATAAACTTACCTGATTTATGAGAAATTATTCCACAATATCTGAAAGGATCTTACAAATCACAATCGGCTATGTGATATGATATTTGTCTTAACATATGGATACTGGAAGTATCACTTGCGTGTATTTGCTTATCAGAGTGAGGTTTTACATTGATTGTGTTTTACAGCACCTAATATATCATGGCAATCAACTTGAGAAGTTTTGAAGGACAATCTGTCTCAAAGCCTCTTTATTTCAATAGAAACAATTACTAATATTAGAAAGAGAGAGTGACAATCTATCTCCAATATGTAGATATTGAAGTGTAGCAAGCCATCAAAGTTAGGGCTACACTTCCCTCTATATAAAATGTAAAAGTGTGGCCTGATGCTGACAGAAGAAATACACAACTAAACGTTAAAGAAAAACATCATCTGATTTGTGCACTATCTCCAAAAGAATATGAAAAGATATCATATTGCTCTACAGTAAAAGAAATGCGGGATAAACTACATATCACCTTTAAAGGAACGAATGAGGTAAAGAAACATAGAATAAGCTTTTTAGTGCATCAAAACGAAACTATTGGCGTGAAATAGTGAGAAATCATTAATGAATTCTTCGAATGATTCAACAACATCATCACAACCTTAATGAACTTAGGAAAGATGTATCCTAATGATGAGCTTGTAATGAAGATTCTAAGGTTACTACCAAAGGAATGAAGGTCTAAGATGACAACTCTAGAAACTGCAAAGGATCTAGACACTATTTCACTTGACTGGCAATGAAGAAACTTAATGATCCCTGAAATCGAGTTTAAGTGAGATAAAAGATCCTCTTACAGAAGAAGAATGGCACTAAAAGCAACCTGGTTAGATAAGGATTTTAAAAGCTTTGAAGAAGAAGAGCCTGAAGAAGTCAGCAACATCTATCTTATGGCTAAATCAGGAGATGATGAGGTATATTATTCTAACTCTAATATTGAAGTTGATGAATTGAAAAATGCATATCATGAATCATATGATCAGTAAAAAAGGTTGATAGTGAAATATTGTAAAGAAGTTGAGAAGTCTAAGAACAATGATGCATCTCTAAAAAGTAAGATTAAATCATTAGCATCTGTCAATGAGAGTTTGGTGACCAAGAATATTTCTCTTGAGGTTGAGTATAGAAAAAGGTTTCTAAATGAAAGTACTAGAAGAAAGAGTAACTAAGTTGGAAAATACGTTGCTAAAAAATGATTCTGAAAAGTTGAGACAGTTAGAAGAAAAAGTTGCCACCTTAGAATTTGAGAAATAGAAAAGTACTGGAAAGATCATATCTCTAGATAAATATTTGAAAATTTTCATTGATGAAGGAACAACCTTGATGCATTACTTGGTACCGGCAAATGCATTTTTGATAAGGTCAGAATAGGATACAATAAAAATAATATTATCAGGCGATACAAAAACTTCTTCATCAAATCCAGCAATAGCTATAGTCAAAATGGTAGGAACCTGATAAATGGTAAAAATTATAACAACTCTCATTCATCTGTTTTATGCTTCTACTGTGGTAGACATGTTCATATTAGTCATTCTTGTAACTTTCATAAAATAAGGAAATTATCTCAAATGTATGTTTGGAGACTGGAAGGTCAAGCTACTAACCTGAAAGGACCCAAAAAAATTAGGTACCTAAAATGAGATAATACTTTCTGCAGACATGCTTTAAAACGGAGACAAGAAAATCAATGGATAGTTGATAGTGGGTGCTCAAGACATATGACAGGTGAAATATGACATTTCAACTACATTGAAAAAAAGATGGAGTTTTGCAGAAAAATTCAGATTGAAAAAGGGTACTACATTTCATCAATTCAAAATGATCATAGAGGAGAATTTGATAACATAAAATTTGAAGATTTCAGTGACAAAAATGGTAAGGTGTAAGCTCCCTCAACATAGTATAAGATGTTAAGTAACTTTCTTCTTGAGAATAACCTCAAAAGAGGAAAGCATTAATGCAGGGGGAGAGTTAAAAGTTAGAATGAAGATATATTTTTTCCTAGTTTATTCTTACATGTGATATTTTTTTTGGCTATTTAGTTCTTTTCCCTATATTTTTTTATAATGACAAAGGGGGAGAATTATTTTTTATATTTGATATATTTTTGCTGAAGATTGACGATATACTGGTATGACTGTCACTAACATATGATGAATCTGTGATATTTTTTATTGTGAAGTCCTTATGGTAGAAAGGAAAGGCTCCTTCTAATAAGTAAGAACTTATAAAGCTGATAAGTATATCTCAAACTCTTGTCATTTATTTGATTTGTTAAGGAAAGTCTCCTTCTATTCAGTAAGAACTTATAAAGCCGACAGGTATGTCTTGGACTCTTATTTGAATTTTAAAAATATATCTGTTATTGGTTGTCATCATCAAGGCTTATGATTTTGATGATGATCTTTCAGATTGGATCTATTTCCTTTTATTGCTAATCGGTTAATTCTCCAAAGGAAATAAAATCATATGATAATAAATTGAACTTGCTTGATTTATTAGAAATGATTCCACAATATCCAAAAAGATCTTACAAATCATAATCAGCTTCGTCATATGATCTTTTATCTTAGCCTCTGGATACTGAAAGATTTTTATCAAATATGGTATTGAAGATTCAAAGTTAATTCAAGATATAAAAGAAGCAATGGTTAGTTGAAGAAGATGTCTATTTAAGGAAGAGTCACTACATTTGCGAATGGGGGACATATGCTAGACCTTCGAAATACATTTATAGCATCAATTCTCTTGAAAGTGATATCAATGCCAAATCTCATGTGCTTTAGAAATTGAAAACTCTTTTTGAGAGAGATCATTGAAGTTCATATCGAGTAAATTGCATCTCCATTTGTTGAGAGCACATAGACGCTAACAAAATACTACAAGTGTGAAAGGTTGGAGAACCTTAAAAATTATGTACTTATGAGCTTGAATAGGCTCGTCAAATTACTACTTAAATTTTCATAGTGAAACACTCAAGTTGGATACTTGGAGATTAGACGTAGGCTTGGGTTGTAAGCCAAACCAGTATAAATTGACTACATCATTCTCTCTCTTAACTTTTATATTTCCACATTATATTATTGTGTGTTCATTTCAACAAGAGGCTCCTTCACTATTATAATAAGCTTCTTCTGTTTTCAACTTGCTGAAGGATCCTTTCATTTTAACAGGCACATTTTGTTTTAAAATGTCTTAACTAGATCTATACTTTAGTGGTCTCCTGCCATTTAATAGGCTTCTATCACTTAACAGATTCCTATTGCTTAAACAAGGTATTATCGTACAACAAGCTCCTCTTGCTTTGTAGGCTCCTATTTTTGTTTTAAACTTCAACAAGTCCCTGTCATTTTATTCGAATTAAAAGTATCTTTTGCGTGTGTTTGCTTTATTAGTTGACATTATGTGAGTAATGTTAAAACCTTCTAACATATAAGCCAATAAACAAATTTGAAATAACAAGATCATTATTATTCCTTTAAAGCTACTGATATGTCATAAAGAAACATTAACATTTTGTCATTTAATCTGATATGCTTTTCTAACTACTACATGCCAAACATAGAAGTAAAGAATTTACGTACTAATTATGGACAGTCCCCTTTAAATTTTATCTCAAACCATGAAAGAGATGAGATAGGACTTGTTTCATATTCAACCGCCTTCGTCCTTGAATTTCTCTATTTCATTATTATCGAGATCGTAGGACACATTATCTCCAGGCAAAACCTTAACTCTCAATAGCTTGAATAAAGTTAATGTACTCTATGAAAAAGGTTCTTTGCTTTGCGAGGATAGGTAGAGGGCCATCAATATACGCAACCTCTTTGTAAAAGCCTTTCCTTTGTAATTTTTACAAAGAGATTGTTTTTGTTATTCGAACTTGTAACGTTACAGTCACAATGGAGCAACTTTTACCAATCACTCCAAGATTCTTCCTCCATTCCACTAGTCCAAACTAGCATTATACACCATAAACCTAATACAACTTTCTCCATCTCTAAACAAACAACCACACATTTCTCACATCCTCTATGCCCATCTAAAATTGCCATGCATTCATGAAAATGGCTTCCTTCTTCTCTCTTCCAAAACTTGGTTGTTGTATCCTCAAATTTGCTCAATATCAATTTCTCTAGGGCTACTAGACAAAGTACAGCAAAGCGGTGGCCTTGTAAGAATCCACAATAGTTAAACCTACAAGATAATGTTCTTTCTGGTATCATCGTTGGAATAATGACATAAACTATACCTTTTTCATTATTGCTTGTTACCCCTTCTTCCACTAACAGTTGCTAATCTTACATTAGTTAGGTAAGGGGCCTTGTACTTTTTTATATTATGGTTATTTTTCTACTTATTTGAGCTATTTGCTTCGGTCTTTGGTGTAGTAGTCCATGCGCGCAGTGCCCGTCCTCTTAGGCAAGGCATGGCCTAACCTGTAAGTATGTATTATAGAAAGAATATCTTTTTAGACCTAGTATGAATTGTAGATTATTGAATCTACATTCATCGATTTTGTAACTTCTTAATTATTCTTTATGTTACAATTGCTTGATCTTTTTCTAATATTCCACTTTAGTTATTCTATTCTTGTCTTTCATTCACCAAGTTTCTATAGACCTTCCTTTCTTTTTCTTCTTTCTAGTTCCTTAACTTTCTACTATGCATACTCCACTCTTTTACCCATGAGGACACGTTCGTAAGAACTTATTGTGATAACCTTAGAAAGCGACTGGTATTTCGAATTACATCAAAATCCTGTTAAAATCACTTTCAAGATAGTGGCCTTAACTACGACAAGGGAATTTCTATTAATCTACATTTTTGTTCCCTACAATCACCTCAAGAAGCCGAATAGACATGGAAGATGTTAAATGATAAGCATATGGCTAAGGCATTCATTGGTGATGGTTGAACTTTAAAGTCATAATTAGAGTACGAGAGTTGTATTTATACACTCTTCCCTATTACCTTAACTGACCCATCAAAAGAGCAAGTGAAAACACATCCCCACATTTTTTATCTAGGACCCTCCAAACTGTAGTTGTTCTATCAAAAACGTCGGTATATAATATCCCTTCTGTATGATAATAGGCCATGTAAGAGAGACAATACTTGCGGTATTGTGTGCTTGACTTTTGGAACACAGTTAATGACTTTCTTTTAGGGAGTGTAGAGACTTTTCTAGTCCAAAAATTCTCGAAAAAAGTAAAGTTCCATATTCTGATCCTATGGTCTTTATGGGTGGAGCAAAGCGTATTACCGTGAGCTAAAATAGACAGGACTTCAATAGAGCTCGCCTTGACATAACACTTCTTAATGTAATCCTGATGGAGGACCATCCACACAAGCCATTGAAGACTTGACCAACATGGGTCTCAGATCATCCACATAAGTTATGGATCAAGAAGAAGGAGAGGAGATGACCATAAGTTTAGCCTCTAAACTCTACACATTGATCAAGCCGCTAGAAGTAAAAGCCATGGTCCATATTGCAAGATTTGAAGTCGAATTCTCCGATCCCATTAAACAACCCATTATGCCATTTGAATGTTGCAATGTTTCTTGACTATCAAGTAAACCTGGCCATTACCCAACCGGCCATTTGTGTTTTGATTAAGTATGTCTAAATTATGATGCTCTTAATGGTGTCATAATGTAGGAGTTAATGTATCTTAAAGAAGAGTCTTTATGTAGGAGTTATTGTGTCTTAAAAAATGTCATTATTTAGGAATTATTAGACTTAAAGAAGGAATTAAAGGTGCTGCCAACTTGGAATGAGAGGTCAGCTATGTGGCTGTCCATTCCATTAGCTTAGATTTCATTTCCTATTTAAGGGTGTCTAAGTTTCCTTTAGGAAAAACTTAGAGTTTTTATAATAAAAAAAATCAGAAAGCATTTGCTTTGAAATTGCAATAGTTTGCTACGATTCTATTGGTTTCCAAAACTAATTAATCAAGTTTGATTATTTTCCTAAGAAATTCTCATTGTTGTCCAAATCTATATTGTTCCTAGCCTCTGCCAATTATGACCTTCAGCCACTGTTTTAATCATAACTTCTTGATTTCTTAACCAAATCACTCGTTTCAAATGCCAAATTAAAGCTAACACACTAAGTTACGACTTTATAGTTTATCTTAGGCTCCAATTCTGCCAATAACCTATCCAAAATTTCATCACAACAATCTACTAGTTCCATTCCCTACAAGCACCAATTCCTCCAATATTCTCGAGTACCACCTGAATCACCTATAACCACCATAACCACCATTGACCGATCCTAGAACTCCATCAAATCAAGTTACCTCCAAACTCGAATATGGTTACTTACAGAGCTAGTGAAGATTGTCCCTTTTGAGATGATGGAATAGATGTTTCATTGGTGCCAGTGAAGCGAAGCTGTGCAATGATAGATGGGGGAAAAGGATAGACTTGGGAGAGGGGAGAGGGTCCATGGAGATTCAGGGCTAGTGGAATTAGGCCATTCATGGCTGTAGAATTCCTTGGAGAGCTAATTTGGACCTCTTGGTCACTGATCACACCTTGTTGATGTGCCAAGAAGAAAGAGTGAATAGGTGATTGGATAGCGTTACTGTCTTTGTTTGCATCGTTGTCGATAGATTTCTTAGAAGATGGATCCATAGGTGGAGTGCTAGTGAGAAATGACCAAGCTATATGGGCTTTGAGATGGGGATCAAGTAGGTATGTAAGGAGTGGATTGGTTCTGGTGAAAAAGATATTTATAAAGTATCAAACTCGAAGCTATCTAGAGACAAGTGGGTTGGAGAGGACGATTCGCAGTGAAAGCCAAAGGTTTGAGCTAACCCTCCCTTAGGGCTAGACTAGCAGGTGATTGCATAGTGAGATTGTAGCACCCCACTCTCGCAAGACACATACCTAACATCCTGAGTGATGTCCGAGAACATACCTCGCGAGGGTGGCATGCTAGAGTAGTCAATAAGTCAAATTCAATACATAAATTTCTTTTTCTTTTAAAACAATGCACGTATATTGCAAAAAAAATCAATAAATAAATCGGGCCCACTTTTATTCATAAACATTTTCAAACACAATGTCACAACCATTACATTACAAAATTATTTACATACACATTGCAAAAAACTTGTGAATATATATTTTAATACAAAAATAAGGAAATACTAATGCAGACGCGAACTGATCCCGGCTCTATCTTTTACTTGGGTGCAGTGGCTATACTCCGTTAGCCTAACAGGTAACTCTTCTGAGCCTAAAAAAATTGCAAATTTTGGGTGAGTTTTGCAAATTCAATGAGTGACCATCCTCGATGGCTTACTCAATCACATAACACATATAGTTAACATGTTTTCACATAATTTACATCACTTCATTTAACATATAGGATCACATTCAGGGCATTCAAATTAATCATTTCAATCTAAAATACACATATCACTTATAATGCAATGCGCATGAGACTTACTTTTATTTCTTACTTTGTTGTAACCGAGTACTTATAACTGTTCAGTATCCATTGTGGATACCGGGCTCATTGATAACCGTCTCGTATCTGTTGGAAATATAGGGCTCATTTCATATAGTGAGCCTTTGGCTCTTATACACTTTTTGAGCTTTAAGCTCTTTTTCACAATCTGAGCTTTAAGCTCTTTTTCACATTATGAGCTTTAAACTCTTTTGCAGTGGCTACTCCAGTCACAACTTCCTTTATGTTTCATGCATTCATGTAATGGAATGCATCACATTCACATAATTTCAGTCTTTCACATGCTTTTGGATTCACATTCAACTTCATATTCATCATCGGACTGTAGCCCGGCATTCAACATAAATGTTGAGAAACACTTTTTCAATCATATGCATATTCACATGTTTCTTCAGAACTAGGTCCGACATTTAACAATCAAATTAGATATCACATATTTCATCAATTTCACATACAAGGAGCACTTCAATATTCTCACATTTACTAAACTCCTCGAACATTCAATGTTCGGAAATCAGAACAATCACATTCATATTACAAAATCATTCAATACATAATACAAACAAAGCACTAAGACCATCTAGGTCAACTCACAGTACGCTCCAGATTAGCATTAGCTTCCATGATCCAGAAACGTCTAGATGCGAATGCTTGTCCTTCACATTAACATTATGCAATACACACATTGCACACGCATTACAACTTTACACAATCTTAAGTATTCATTTAAGCAAAAATGTGTATATGGACTATATACAATGCATGCTCAATGACAATCCCAAGTATATTATCAAATTTCACATTTTATCCACATTCTCATTTGATAACTCAATTACTCATCGTTTCATTTATGGCATTATTGCTTTTCACAGTATCCAACTCTCATTTCTTCTTATAACATCTCCAAAATTCCAAACTTTCGGGTCAATTTTCCATGATCACTCTAACCAGAAAAATGCAGTAATTTGGCAACACTTTCTTCTAGTAAATTGTTCTCCTATTTCTTAAGTTTCTAATGACACCAAAATCATTCAATTTGGTTTAGTATTCTAAAAGTTATACTCCAAATAATTCAGACTATTCTTAAACTGAAACAGTATTCTGTGCTCATCTTCAAGTCAGATTCTGGAATTTTAGAGACAGAATTAAAATTCAATTTCTTCAAAAACATTGTATCCCTATGTCTCTAGTTTATTTCTAATTATAATCACTCAAAAAGTTATGATCAAAATACCGGAGTATGTTTAAGCTGTGCAGGAAAGTTGGCTGCGGTGAACTTTTCTCGAGAGGAATCCTCGTAAAATCTTGCAAGTTGGGCATAGCAAACCAAGGATTTGGCCGCTGCAAACTTTTCCCGAGAGGAATCCTTGAAAAATCCTGCAAGTTGGCTGTGGCAAACCAAGGAGTTGGCCGCCGCGAAATTTCACAGAAAACAGTAAACAGAACTCATTTTCCAGCCTATTTTTTAGGTCAGTTTTATATGACCATTATGACCTAGAGAATGAGGTTTTTTGGAAATACCTTCTCTAAAAAATTGTTCATATATGTCTTAAGTTTCTAAAGAACCTAATTTCATACAATTTGGCCCAGTAAACTGCAAGTTATACACAATTTACTACATACTGTTCAGAAACAGAGACATAATCCGAAACTCAAATTCAAGACAAATTTCAAAACTCTTAGAGACAAAATTCAAACTCTATTTCTTCATGAAAATTGTATTCATTCATCTCTAATTTAATATAAATCAACAATCATCCTATTTGAATATCCTTAGATCAAGATATGTCTAAATTTCAGATGCACGTTCAGTAGAAACACTACATCTAACATATTTCCAGCACTCCTCATCATCAATTTCATCCTAATTCATCTCTTTTGCTTAGTCTATCCTTTCTAACTTATATCCTCATTACTTCCTATTTATTCCTACATCCAATTCAACATAAATCCATACTAATTCCAATACCAATTTGGTTGCATTAAACTATCAACTTCTACTTATTTAACTTACCATTTTAAACTTAATCTCATCATTCATGAAAATCCAATCTCCTTCCATACTATGTCTCATTCCTAAACATTAAACCATTCATTGTCAAAATCCACCATTTCAAGTTCATAACCTCTTTATTCTTACCTCACTTACCAATTTAAACATTCACCAAAACAAATTATACAAGGCATTAACCTTATCCATAAAAACATGGCATATTTATATACTCTCTCATCATCAATTTTCTGCACACTTTCTATTTCTCTAACACCTTCATTTTACTTCTAAAATATCATACTAATTTACCTCATTTCAAGACACCACATTAACCCTTTCTTTAACCTCAAATTCAATCTAGTTCATCCATGTAACAACTACTCAAAAAGTCATGTGTTTTAAGCATTAAAACAGAAAATTAGCATATCATCTCATCAACAACAACTTATCAATTATCAATAAATCATCACTCTTCCATCACCATTTTTATGATCATGCTAGCTCTAACCCATCATCAATACAAAAACAAGGCATAAACTCATTTCTTCATTCTTCAACATTTTTATACACTTTCATACACCATTTACAACACCAAAGTAAAACATAACTCCATTACCTCTTCATCCGCACACATCCTTAAGTCATGAATAATATTAGCTCACTAAATTCAATTTTTTTGGACAAAAACCTCATTATAAATCAAACACCCACGAAAATACTTAAGGAATTTCATATTCAAAACAAAACCCAAATTACTCATCATAATGTCCCATTTAGACTAACCCATGAAGATCAACATGTTACCTACTTGATTTAGCTCCAAATCCTTCAAGAGAACACCAACCCTAGCTTTGTTGACAACCCGCATACATCACCATCCAAGAGTGATTAGGTTGGGCCTTTTGTGAGAATGAAGAAGACAACAACGTGAGAGTAGCAAGTGAAAGAAAAGAAGGCTAGGTTTAAAGTGTATGAAGGTTAGAGAAGCAAAAAATCGTGAAGAAGAGAAGAAGATGAAGCTCATGAAGAGAGGGAGGGAAAAGCAAGTGAAAGACAACATTTAATTTAGTCTTTCAAATAAAAAAGTGAAGTTTCGTGCATGGGGGAGTGGTGGCAAGTGGTCATGACACTTATCACTGCCACTTGTCACTTTCCTATGGTCCCATTTGGACCCCTTTTAAAAACTAGTTCATTTAACCCCGATTTCTACTCCAATTGTCTCCAAATTTCAATGACATATGTCATTAAATTCCAAAGCCATTTATAAAAATTTTCACTACCATTTGACTCTTAATTCTAATTCCATTCATCAATTATCTTGCCACTTGACATTTTTCCTAGTCTAAAATTTACCTAAAAATTTAGGAAAATTTCAAATTTTGCCAAAATTTCTAGATCAACATTTATACACTCCATAACAATTTCCAATACATAAAAAACCACAATTCACATCAAAATCACATTTATATCAATTATACCCAGAAAATGTCAATGAATGCATGTATAAACATTTTAATGTGTAAAAAATAAATATTCATATATGTGTGTGCATGTCATATTATGCATGAGCATGAAATGAACTTTCTAATCTCTCCTGTTTACTATTATGACCTCAACATGGGTAACGGGATATTACATAAACAGAATCAAATGTATAAATATCGACACAGGGTATCTCAATTTCTCAGTCTCTCTTGGTACCCCAGTACTACTCTAGTATTTAGCCATTGGCACAAGATATCCCCAAGACTTAGGATATCTCGGTACCACTTCGGTACCTGGCCATAGACACAAGACATCCCTGGGACTCAGGATGCCCCGGTATCTGTTCCACAGACATATACCTAGCCACCACTCACTCATATTGACTTAACTTATCAATCTATGACCATCAAAAGTAGCCTATCCTAAGCAAGCCACAGATTCTCAATTTTCACCATTTATTTACAACGTATTATTAATTAGTCTCCATTTAAACAACACATTTTCGTTGAATTAACAAGCATTACACCTCAATACACATAACAAAATATAATCACGAAACACTTTGTACTTTATTAATTAAACATAATTCATGTATGTAATTATTAATCATTAATATAACTAATGACTAATTCAAAATATAATTTATTAATAACAAAATGATACTCTATTTTAAAAGTCAAGTCCAAGGTTATCCTTACCTTGATTTCGGATTCAACTAATTGATAGTCCAATTTACTCCTAAATTGGACCTTCAAACCTAAAAGTTAAAAAATCTATTAGACTAACTTACAAAAAATTTCAACTCAAATACATCTAATAATCTAACATTATTTCCTTTCCCACTTTATTCTTAATTATAAAAAAATCCTTACTAACCTCACCATAATTACTAAAATACCCTTAACTAATTAAAAGTCCTATTTTACCCTCATTCATTCCAATTCATGCCAAAAATGCCCTTCTTGGAAGTAAGTTCCAAATTTACCCCTTCACTCTTTGCATTTCCTATTTTGCCCCTCTCAAAAGATGCCATCTTCTTCACCCTCTCCTCTTCTCCCATATCCTCTTCTTTTAACATTTTCGAGCCACGTTTTCTCCATTTTTATCCCTTCATCCAACTTAAATTATTATCCCAAAAGACCACAACATGTAAACCAACTATAAAATAGTGTAGGATGATCAAAATTAAAAAAAAGACATAAAATGGTAGCTGAAAATTTACCTAAGCGTTAAAGGATTTTGGGGTTGATAATTTCTAAAACTTCCTCCAAATTTTCTGCAAAACGAGCACAATGAGGGATTCTATAGGAGAAGTGTCACATGTAGGAGAAAGAGAGTATTTTTAGACACACTTATCAGCTGGAAAATGAAGAGAAAGATGAAGAAAAAAGGTGATTTTCGTTGGTGTTTAATGTTTATTACCAGATGCTATCTTTTATACAGCTTACTAGCCACGGGCTGGGGTGTCTTATTACTTGTGGGCTTTACAAATATGCTCTTTTAAAAGAATTTCGTCCTCAAAATTAAATTACGTACTTGAGGATCCAAACAAATGAGGGTACTAATATCAAACTTCATCCTCTACTTCCCAAGTCACCTCTTTTAGAGAACGATGATGACTCCACAAAACTTGCACCGTCGAAATCTCCTGTCTCCTTAATTTCCTAATTTGTCTATCCAATATCTCCACTGGCTCCTCTTTATAAGTCATGTCATTTGTAATTTTGATCTCAGGCCTTGATATAACATAAATAGGATCTAATCGGTACCGTCTTATCATCGACACATGGAACACATCATGAATATGTGATAACTTTGGTGGTAATGCTAATTTATATACTAACGACTCCACATGTTATACAATTTTATATAGTTTGATATATCTTAGACTCAACTTCCCTCTCCTACCAAAGCTCAGATTCCCTCCGAGGTGATACTCAAAGAAATGCCATATCTCCAACTTTGTACTCCATATTAGGATGATGTTCATTAGCATATTTCTTTTGCCGATCCTGTGTTGCCTTCAAGCATTGCCTTACCACCCCTATTTTCTCCATCGTCTCTTGAGCCAACTCTGGTCCCTTTAATAATCTGGCTCCCTCTATATCCCAAGATATCAGATCTTTACATCGCCCACCATATAATGCCTCAAATGATGCCATATCAATGTTAGAGTGATAAGTATTGTTATACGCAAACTCCATCAAAGCTAGATATCTATCCCAATCACCTTTAAAGTTTAGCATACAAGCTCTCATTATATCCTCCAATGTCTGAATTGTACGCTCTGACTGTCCATTTGATTGACGGTGAAATATAGTACTTAAATTTAACCTAGTCCCCAAAGTTATATATAAACTCATCCAGAATCGAGAAGTAAATCGTGGATCTCGATCTAATACAATAGACACTGAAACCCTATGTAACCTCACAATCTCATCAATATACAACTTGGAAAACTTGTCCAATGAATCTGTCTATTGTACAGGTAAGAAATGAGATGGTTTAGTCAATGTATCTATAATCACCCAAATTAAATCATGTCTACATTTGGTCTTTGGTAACTTTACTACAAAATCCATCAAAATTTTCTCCCACTTCCACGAAGGAATAGTTAAGGGTTTTAATTTCCCTGCTGGTGCCTGATGCTCTGCCTTGATCTGCTGATAGGTCAAATACCTTGATACAAACTCTGCTACATCTTTCTTCACTTTTGACAACGAGTAATAAGGTCTCAGGTTCTGATACATTTTTGTTGTGCCAGGATGCATAGCATATGGTGAACTAGAGCTTCCTTCAAAATATTCTCTTATAATCCATCTACATTTGGTACACAAACTCGCCTCCCAATCACCAACGCTCCGTCTACTCTTACTGAAAAGTTAGTCCCCCTACTCTGTTGCACTCTCTCTTATCCGCATCAGATAACAATCCTGAGCTTAAGTCTCTTTAATCTTATCACACAAATTTGTTTCGACTTGTAATTTTGCCAGTAAACCACTCATATAATCAATCTCCAATTTAACGTCTAATGCCTTAAACTCCACCAATGGCTTCATACTATGTCCACTCAAACTAGACATTACACCTGAGCTTTTCTTACTCAAAACATTCTTCACTACATTAGCCTGCTGAATGGTAATCAATAGGACACTCATAATCCTTCAACAAAATCCATCTTCTATGCCTTAAGTTTAACTCCCTCTGAGTTAAAATATACTTGAGGCTCTTGTAATATGTAAGGATTTGGAATGTCTCCCCACAAAAATAATATCTCAAAATCTTAAGAGCATGCACATTCGCGGCTAACTCTAGATCATGGGTGGGATAATTTAACTCATGTGATCTCAACTGACGAGAGGCATAAGCTATCATTTTTCCATGTTGCATTAATACGCAACCCAAACATACTCTCGAAGCATCAGTATATACCTTGAATATTCCACCACTCGATGGTAGCACCAAAATTGGGCTAGAAGTTAATCTGTACTTAAGCTCCTCAAAACTTTGTTGACATTGATTAGTCCACTTAAATTGAACTCCTTTCTTTAACAGTTTGGTTAATGGACTAGTTATTATCGAAAATCCTTACATGAATCTCCGATAATACCCAGCAAGTCCTAGAAAACTCCTTATCTCTGATATATTTCTAGGCAGTTACCACTCCATAATTGCCTTTACCTTAGCAAGATGAGGCATCACTCCATCTTAGGACACCATATGTCCAAGAAAAACTACCCGCTCTATCCAAAACTCACACTTACTCAACTTTACATACATTTATCTTTCCTTCAAAATCTGTAACACAATCCTTAAATGTTGTTCATGCTCCTCTTTACTCTTCGGATACACCAATATATCATCAATGAACACTATCATAAATTGATCCAAATACTCCTAAAAAGTCTTGTTCATCAATGCCATAAATACGGCTGGTGCATTAGTCAATTTGAATGGCATCATTAGGAACTCATAGTGGTCATACTGAGTACGAAAAGTTATCTTGGAAATACTTCACTCAGCTATCCTCAACTGCTAGTATCCCAATCACAGGTCAATCTTAGAAATATGACGGTTCCCCGTAGCTAATCTAAAAGATCATCTATCCTCGATAATAGGTACTTATTCTTCATTGTTACCCTATTTAGCTGTCGGTAATCCATCCATAGTCTTATACTGCCGTCTTTTCTTCACAAACAATGTTGGAGCTCCCTAGGTGATGTGCTCGGTCTTTTCCAACAACTCCTTTAACTGCCTTTTTAACTCATATAACTCAACAGTAGTCATCTGTAAGGTGTAATGAAAATCGGTGCAACCTTATGCATAGTCTTAATGGTGAAATCTATCTCTCATTGAGGCGGTAAACCTAGTAAATCATCTCAGAATACCTCCGAAAATTCCATCACCATGGGAATATCCTTTAATCCAAAACTCACCTCCCTCGCATCTATAGTATGAGCCAGATATGCCTCACACCCATCCAATATCAACCGTTTAGTAGTTGTGGCTGAGATTATACATGTTGGGACTACTCTGTGATCCCTCAAAATTATCACTTTCGAGTTGCCTAAAGACACTATCATCACCTCCTTCATATGACAATTTATTATAACTCAATGTTGTGTCAATCAATCAATCCTGAGAATCACATCAAAATCCCTTAAATCCATCTATCAAGTTAGTTGGTAGTTCCACTCCACTAATCCTCACTGTCATTCCCCTCCTTACACTATTTGCTACCACACAATATCCTACTAGTAACGCCACTCTTAGGTCATATCCTAAAGGACGAACCTCCCCTAGAACTCTAGAGGCAAACTTGAAAGAAATGTAAGAATGCATAGATCCTGGGTCTACTAACATATAAACTTTAATATCAAATAATAAAATCGTACCAGAAATGACATCGTTGGCTACGGTGCCCACTTCCTCGTTATATGATATATCTTTACTTGAGTTTGACCCTGAGATGAGGTTGTCCTACTAATACTCTTACCCACTATTGATCTACCTCCAACCCCTTTACCACCACTTCTGCTACCAGTTTTACCCGAACCTCTACTCAAACCAAAGGCTCCACTCTGACCATGTACTTTCCCCTTTGCCTGAACTCTCGAACTCCTCCTTACTATCGAACATCTCCTCTGTAAGTGCCCCCACTTTTCACAAATATAACATGCCTGACTGATCCGAGTAAGTCCCCAACATGGTCCTCTGAGAAATCTCCAACAGGTAGCACAACTCTGAAGTCCTCTAAATTCTCTATCGAAAGATCCTCTAAACCTCTAACTAGCCCCTCTGTCAGATCCAATTGATGGTGTACTGGTAGTGCTAAGTTGTTTTGAATCCTTGCTAATTCCTCGATCTCCACCAGAGCGGTAGAAACTACCACTCTTACTCGATATGCCATCGACTCTCCTAGATCTCCCTGCTCCAATATGAGTAGCTCCCCTCTTAATAGACTGACTCCCCTCTCCTTGATGACGCTCCGATAACCTCTTTAGCTCTCTTCTCCTTTTACCTTGATTTATTACATCCTTCACTTTAAGTGTAGTCTCTAGTAACTTCTTAAAATCATAAGTAACAGCCTCCAAACCCAAACAAATATTTTTCATCAGACCCTGCTTAAATCGTTAACATTTGTCTTTAGGATTTGCTATTGCCTCCAATGCATACTTAGATAAGGTTGCAAAGCGAGCCTCATAATCAGCCACTGACACCTGCTCTGTCTGAACTAGACTTATGAACTTTATTTTCTTTCTATCCCGATATACTCGCGAAATGTATTTATCTCTGAACTCTCTTTGTAACTCCTGCCAAGTCATCTCTCGGGTCTCATAAGATCACTGTATTGACTTCCACCAAGTCAATGCATTGCCCCAGAATTAGCCCCAGATAAGAAAACAACGTACTGCAACCTTTTTCTAAAGTACACTCCAAGCGATCTAAAATTATCTACGTTTGCTCCCACCATACGTCAGCCACCTCAGGATCACTAATACCTCAAAACCCTAATGAACCCATCTTATGGATTCACCCCAGAATCACCTTAGGCTAAAGTTGCAGTAATAACTTGTTACATCATCTGAAAGAATTGCATCATCTACGGTGGCATTAACACATCTCCTCTTACTTGATCCATTCTATCATCCCCTTGAGTTGACACATCAAGAGCACAGATTAAATTACCCGACTCCTCAGTCGACTCTGGGCTAGTATTATCCTCTCTTAAAGCCATCCTAGATAAGACAAGAACACATCATTAGGTTTTTCTTTCACTCAATACGTCCCTAAAAATTTTAACCTGCTCTGATACAACTCAATGTGACACTCCCAAAATTCTTAAACCATAATTATCCAAATAGTTCCAAAACATACCATTAATCATCAAATTCTTCATTAGTTCCATAAGAGAGGATTGTTTGTCAAACACAAAAATATTCTATACAATATAACTATCCAAGCTGTCACATTCAAAAAATATATACATTCAAATAACTTTACTCAACTAATCTATTAGCCCTATCTAAACTCCACTATGTTAGTCTCGTACACTAAAGTTATCAACAATCTCTTGATCTCCTAAAAAAATTATGGCAAAGATTGAGCTGCTTACTCAATAAGGGTAACTGACTGTACCCTTAAAATCAACTAACTCAATGTATAATTATAAAACTTAGTCAACCAATTAAAACATACATATAATTTGAATATACAAAACATTACTCAGTATAATCTAAACAATTAACAAACATTTCTAGAAATTTTCCAAACAATGATTAACACAAATATTAATTTATAACTGCCATTTATGCTTTATTCCATAATTAATTGAATTGCCTAGGCCCTACTTAACTTAGTAGGCTTACATTTAATGATCTGTCGACTGATCTCATCTTGTCATAATCTCTCACCAAGTGGAAATGAAATCAAATGTATAAATATCGGTATAGAGTACCTCAATTTCTCAATTTCTCTTAGTACCTCAGTATTACTCTAGTACCTAGCCATCAACACAGGATATTCCCAAGACTCAGGATATCCCGGTATTACTCCGATACCTAGCCATAGAGATAAGACATCCCTAGGAATCAGCATACCCCGATATATGCTCCAAAGACATATACCTAGCTACCACTCGCTCATATCGACTCAACCTATCAATCGAAGACCATCGAATGTTGCCTATCTTAGGCAAGCCGCAGATTCTCAATTTTCATCATTTATTCACAACCTATTATTAATTAGTCTCTATTTAAACAACACATTTTCATCGAATTAACAAAAATTACACCTCAATACACATAACAAAATATAATCACGAAACACCTTGTACTTTGTTAATTAAACATAATTCATATATGTAATTATTAATCATTAATATAATTAATGACTGTTGGATCCGGCTTTTAGGATTTTTTATCTTTTTATTTTATTTTAATTATTTTATTAAATTATCTAGCATGAAAATAGATTAGAATTTATGAATTAGGAATTTTTGGAGCCTAATAAGGTATCTTATAAATTTTATATGGTGGTAGGAATTAAAAGAAAGAATTAAAGAAAGAGGAGGAGAATTAAGGAAAGTCTTTGATAAGAAAGGGGTAAATTAGTAAAACCACATGAAAGTTGTCTTAAATATGAAGGAGTCGTGAGTTATGGAGGTGTGAAGTG